>CM039681.1:13279319-13388395 GCA_022537955.1 Schmidtea mediterranea
ATGGACAAACAGATGGTAAAAACAGAATGCCATGTCTATGTGACAGCAGCACTGGAAACAATCTTTCTGGAAGCAAAGAAAGAGAAAACCGCTGAATAACTGGAAAGAAGGATCCAAGAATGCCTTAAAACGAACATTTGGATAGCAAACTGACAAACAAGGAAACAGATTATTTACAGAAAACAAAGAATGGAGTAGTGCGAACACGATTTCGAGAGCGAAAGTCAGAAGGATGGCAAAAACGAACCGACGGAGAAAATTAGAACGAAGCCCACTTGACGGCAATATTTGTAGACATGGATTAAGACGACAGAGCTGAGATCCGCAGTAGGAATGCAGATGTTGAATCACTATTAGACGACGCAGTAGCTAGGGCAAATCAGGCGGAAATATCACCTGCCATCACAGATTACACTTATCGCAAGATGAATCAATGATAGCAAATGGCAGTAAAACCGGAAGAAAACGGACAAAATGATGCATTAAAGTGAATCAATTTATACCAAGGAAGCCCACAAAATATTTAAAACGCACCAGTACAAAGAACAAATGGCAACCGTCCGAACAATACTATAACAATACGCAAAGAGACCGGATACCGCGCGGAAAATAACTCAACGCAAAGTAACAATGCAGAACATGGCGGCAAATCGGACACTGGGAAAAATAGAGTTGTTAACCTTAAAACGTACCATGTGTAGATGTGGGAGAAAAAAGGACATAATATCAACCCGATGCAGAAAGTCCAGGACCTGTTTCACGTTTGTGTGAAAACAGGGTCACGTATCAAGAGAATGTAGAAAAGGGATGAATAAAATCAAGGACGTCCAAGAAACAAATAACTATCGCAATACAGCGTCAAGGCAACCAAAATATCGAACAGACAAAGGCAAGTAAATGTGATGCAAGAAATATTCCCATCTTAAAGATAATGATGGCAAAAATGATGCGAACAAACCAACCCCAACAACCAACAATCAAATATCCATCATGATGCAAAGAGTTGAAAATATAAGAAAATGAGAGAAACGGAAATACACACAACCAAACGCGTAGTAGCGCCCTCGAGGAGAGCATGGTGAGAGTACAGAGAACGAGTGGAGGAACAAGAAGATTTCAAGCAACGGACAAGACATCGCCAAGAATAAATTGATGAGACCATGATTTTAAAGAAACAATCTGTTAACAACATATATAAAAGTACGGAAAGAGAAACTCGTGAAGCAAGAACAAGAAAAACCGGAGAAGATCAAACCAGAACAGTGAAACATTCAGACGCGGAACTAAAGCAGATAAACGGAGAACAAAAAATACTACTCGGAAAAAATCAAAGAAAGGATAACTCGCGAGAACGAATGGGTCAAAACGAAAATGGAACAACAATAAACAACAAACAGACAAATGGAAATTCCGATAAAAACGAGATATAAAGAGAAATCGATCAACAATATAGAAAAAGAATTTGAACCCCACCAGAGGATTGACATAACCGTGAAACAAAAGAGAAATTTACGCAAATAAATATGTTACGGAACATCAGAGATTTAATCACCGGAAGATGGAAGAAAATAAGTGAAAGCAGCAAGCCTGATGGGAGGAAGCACTACAAGTAATCGAGAACGAGAGCAGAATAACAGATCATGACGACAATGAAATCGATGGTTCTCAGATCGAGACCATTATCATCCAAACAGAAGGGGAACTAAATCAATAGAAGAACTAATCCGAAACCATACCCGAAACATTGGATAAACGAAGGAGTTCATGCATAATGAGTATTTAAGAGATAGTATGAGGGTACATTTCTGCAACTCGAGGGGGCGAAAGGAGCGTGATCCGAACAGGAGAAACCACGGTAAAGGCATATCTGGATAAACAAAAATTAGAAGATATACGAAATTCCAATATTCATGCAAACGCCAGACTTCATAGAACGTAATCTGGATTAAACAGCCGAACACCGATGAAAATATTCGATTGGATAAAAGAAAGAATGGGAAGCTCCAAGAAAAATGATTTAACCTAATACCATAATGGATGGTTAATAAAACCAGACCTACATCTAGTAGATCACTAATATGGCGGGTAACCAACATACGTAACTTAGGAAAAAGGAAAAAACAGTACCGACTTCGGATTATGGGCAAGAATACGCGAAAAATGAATTCCGAAATCAATATCAAAAAGAATTTACAAGAGCAACAAGAGAAATATTTTGTAAAAACAGAGAAAAGATTAATCACACAAATAATGAATCAAATCCACCAGAAACTGGGATAACTAATGTATCTCAAAACAGATGAAAGATGTAAGAAAACTTTGCGAGACACGGTGATTCTCAGACACGCTAATTACAAGAATACGACACAAATTGGGAGATAACGGAACTCGCGAATAGGAAAAGAAAAAACAAAGGAATTAAAGATAAAAATAAAGTTTACGAAAACGAGGAACAGCAACGCTAAAATAAATAACAAAAGCGAGAGCGAATTAATAAAAATCATCACGAAATGATCATGGACAGACAAAAGATCAAAGTTGGAAGATGGAATGAGAGAAGAAGTAGCCGTTAAAATACCTTCATCATTATCTACAGCGAAGAAGATGAACATATCTATACGAGTTGGGAATTGGGACGATGACCAGAAATCAGAATAGTAACAATGGAAGAAGCTCGATGGGGAACAGAACCACGTGGAAGGAGAATGACGAAAGTGGAAAAGAGGCGCACCAAAAGTCCAGGAGAATAATATGAAATCTAATACGAAATAGGCGGGAAAAGGATCACCGTCTCAAAGAGAAGCTTCAGCGAACTCAGACACAGTGAATGCAAACCAATCCCATGGAGGAACAATGAAGACAAGGTAAAAGTGGGAAATAAACCCGAGTAATGGAAGAAGAACCATTAAGGAGAAGACTAACAATCATGACGAAGAAACCGAAAGCAGGTGAAAGAAGCCGAAAAATAAAGTAATGCTTCGAAAATGAATGTGAAAATAAACGTAATGAAGAAACAAAGATCCCAACCAGTAAGATATCGACGAGCACAAATAAAACTAGAAAAACGACCATTGCGAAAAATTAATAGAAATATTACAGCAAGGTGCAAGGAGCCAAGAGACGAGCAGCAACGACGCATGCGAAATAATATGGCAAAAAATGGCGAAAACCTCGAGAATTGAGAGAATTAGTAAAAGAGATCGAAGAATACAGAAAGGAAAAATGGAAATGGTGTCCCGGAAGTTATTCGACAAGTTAATACGCAAAGGAAACACCGAGAGGGGCACAAGAACCCTCAAGGAAAATATAAAATAAAAGTATATACCCCGATCAACCATCAGCCAAGAACTAGAAGTCCCACCCGAACAGCAAAAAATAAAAGAGGTAAAAAGGAAACCTAGCCATAATGAACTCCTTTCCAATTTACAATTCCTCACGGACGATCACTAGATAATATGTTGGAAGTAGGGGTAACGCCAATGGTGAGGAGAAATAAACCCCTTGAAAAATGGCGAAACATTGGGAATACGCGCTGAAAAGAAAAGAGATAAAACAAAGCCTATCAAGCAAGTATGGAGCACGCCCCAGTATGGGAGGACAAAAGTGAAAACCCCAAAATGTTCGAAGGAGAATGAAGTAATGATTGGAATGGAAATAACAGACGAGGAAGAAGAGTTGTCAAACCAACTAGTAATAAACACCAATAAAGCTACCAGACATCCGAGAGGAACAACATCAACCAGCTAGTCATCAATAAAGGAACAACAAGAAGAACGAAATAGAAGAAAATGATAATCGAAATGGATATTGAGGATAAAGACTTCACACCAATGAAAAAAGTGTAATAACACCAAACTCACAAGCAAAGGATGATGGTATACTCTACACAAGATTGGGACGAATGGCTCAGAGAACAAAACAAGGAAAGCCAAGGGTAACCCAACGAACATTACGGAAAACGGAGCAACGAAAAGAAACAGGCACGTCCATGGAGAAACGTCCAAGAGGTAAGGCCAAAACTGACAACGCGAAACGGGGAACCAAAAATCAGAGACGCAATCCAAACAACAGCAATGGATGACAGGTTTTGAGTAAACTGGAAAAAAATAGCATAACGAGATGAAGAAAAACTCGACCCAGAGAGGAATGCGGAACAGAATGGATAAGAGAATTTATTTAGCAGATATGCCTAATAATCACCAGCCAACCACTAAGGAGAGTTATGGCAAAGGAATCGGAGCAAGTGAAGGACGCCAAAACAACTATGGTAACACCGTATCTAACATAATTCCGAAGCTGAATTAAGGGAGAAAACTAAAACGATGAAATTGAGAATGGGAAGAAATGAGACAAATAGTCGCACCCAATTGCTCACAAATACGGATGATGAACGAATATCGATTAGTGGCACCTCATATCTCGTATATAATTAAATGAGCCTATCGACAAGCAAAATTCCGAACACAAACAATTCATGAAAATAACGTGAGAAGGCTAACCGCAATGATCATACGCAAGAAATCGAACCAGGTATACTACAAAATGGTGGATGGGCATTTATAAACAACCCGGAAAACGAACAAGCAAACCAATGCACGTAATACTGAAGGCACTATTAAACGACTTCGAACATGATTACCCATAAATAGATATAGCAATGAGAAATACAAGCATAACCACTCACTAATGATAGACATGATGGTGTGGCTAATGTGCACAGTGTGCAACAAAACGGATTCTTAATATTTGGACTGCGATAAAGCAGTACTGGGAGAACAAGTATCGCTGAAAGATATCGAGGAATGTAGGATGGCAATACGAATAACCTGACCACCATTGGAAAAAGCGATAACATATCACATCTACCAAGATCTGATTTTATTAGAACAAAAAGCAAGGAATGCGCAATCACACGAAAAACATTAGCATAACATTGCGCGAGCACACTCCCACGTATAATCATTAAACCCCCTGGAACAGAAAGGGAAAATACTACAAGTGTCAGGAGAACAGTGCAAGATCTATTCAGCGGGAGGAGAAATGAGATTAAAAAGAAGGAAGTCGTCGAAAGGGAAAAGCGGAATGATACAAGTTACAAAGCATATTTTCGGCGGAGTATCAACTCAGCAACTGAGACTGACAGGGAGGAAATATACTATAAAGGTGAGAAACTAGTATCAGGAGTTGGTGTAATAGAAACTATACGAGTCGAATAAAGAAATACGAAGCACAATTTGATGGAGCAACCCAAGTAATGAATCAAACCAAATGTGTCAGGCAACGGAATACGGTATGTAAACCGGAACATCAACGATAATATATCAGCAAACATTCACAAATGTAGAAATGCAATTCTTAAAAACGAGTTATTTGACGAACGTAAGAGGGGGAAGTATTCGAGGAAGATGCAGAGGAATTGCAAATAAATTGATGTGACAATAATAACGAGAGCGGGAAAAATCAAAGCAGAACTAGATCCCAACACTGAGAACAGAAACAAAACCCAGCAAAGCATGTAATAACCACAGAAGCAGAGAAATGGAATGAGATTCATACAAAGGGAAGATAACACAAAAATGTGGAAAGATGGTGTAGCCACCAACTACCCAGGGCTGTAACGCTCAAGACAAATGTTAAGAACAAGGAATAGCCCGCAGTAGCAAAAGATGAAGTGAAATTATATCTATTATGAAAACAAGATGGAATTTTCCTTATCACAGGGACAAGAGTCAATGCAGAAAGTTATACCACGACTTAAACGCCAACGATTTGTCAGTTAACAAAGTAAATATTGAAAACGAAATTAGCCGTAGCAATAACTAACCAAAGCGCAATGCCGCCTGTTACCGCTACATAGAAGGGCATTTTGGGAGATAGCCGGAGAAGTATGTATATATTCAAGTGTGAAAAAACATTTGCTATGGTACCACAGAAAATCATGGCACCACCCGGAAAATGCACAAATGAACTAGAAGTGGTTATATAAAAGCAGATTCGATACGTACAAAACAGTAACGCGATGATGAAACTCCTAACAGACAAACCAGAACTAATGATTGCAACAAAGCCTTCGGACCAACTGTTTCAGCCAAACAGGGATGGAAAATGGTAATGTTCCCAATGAGAAATCCCGTTGCCGAACCAAAAGATTCGGATTGACGGAACTAACAAACGGAACAAGAATTTTTCGCCACTCAGAACGTGGTAACACACGGAATATATTCCAAGAAAAGTTCTGGAAGCCAGGGCAAGACAGAATCTATTGTTCCCCGCGAGAAGAGAATCGATACTAGCAAAATAGTAAAAACTATAACGGCGGCAGAATTTCGAACAGAAACCCAATTACGAATTACTATTATCCGCGCCAGACCATTTCCAACAACGCAACATCAATATGATGAAAGCAATGTGGGGTAGATTCCCTAGTGTCGGCAAATGATGGCTGGAATATTGGGCATAATACTTAAATAATCCAATAGTAAGGAAGTGATAATAACACAGTGTTGGCATGCTTCGACATCTACAAACGAGAAAGAGATAAATTGGAAACTATTAGTCGGAAGTATTACCTCTTGGCGAACAATGGTGTTTACATGGGATTCAAAGGATATACACAAAATCAACGAACTACTACGAGTCTTAACAAACAAATGAAAGGGACAGACGAAGAGATAGGTAGACGATCAGGAAAGCACATATGATGAAAGAGCGAGAGAACTAAAAAGGAGCAGGAAGAGTAATTTGGGAAAAGATCAAGGAATAAGAAGAACCGGTAGCGATGACGACTCTGACGATGAGGAGAATAACGGAAAGGAAAACGCACTCAAAAATGATCCAGCACCAGTGTATGGGACGAAAAGAAGACATGCGCATGGATAAGCGAACCAATGTCAAGAATGCCATACGAGGAACCAAGCAAATTACCACGAACAAAAGCAACCACAATGGGAACAAAAATGATACCAACCGCAAATATCTACCCGTCACTCTATAACCCGGATTGGGAAGCAACAAATCCAATAAATACAAGACGATCAAGAAGTTGTAGACCAAGACGGGAAGTTAGAACAATAGCGGCACTATACACTTCGACGGACCAGTAATTACCCAAATCATTGAAATAATGGAAAGGAAACGGAAGCAATGATAGATACAGGAGCGAATATCTCAGCAGTGCATTTAAGCGAAATACCACGACACCATTGGAAAGATATCGAACCAACGGGAGTTCATGTAATCGCATGTAGTAAAGAGACGGTAAACGTAATGGGGCGATGGTGGACAACATTAAAGCACCAGAACAACGAGTAGAGACATACCTAGCGGTAATACCACAGCTAAGCGTACCAATGTATAATTGGAACTGATTTAATGCCAGAACTATTCAAAGAAATTGTTATCGACCTAGGAACCTTATGTCTAAAAGTAAAGAAGGCAGAATCTGTGCCATGAATACAATAGTAAGGTGCTCAGAGAAAATAGTGGTGCCAGCTAAATCTCAAATGATCTGTTACATCAAAGTAAATGAGGGTATTACGGGAGAAATGATATTCGAACCAAGTAAAAAGTTCGAAAAACGACGAGAATTACCTTTAGCAAGAGAGATAATCGAGATAAACGAAAACGGCGAACTACCAATCAACATCACGAATTTCGATGAGGAAGATAAAATAATATATGAAAATGAAAGACTGGGAAATAACGCCTATGATAGACATCGAGTTGTTAAACGTGAAAGGGGAAGGAGAGGAGGACAAACCGCTATGGACAATAGATAGTGAACTCCTAAATGAAGACGAGAAAGCGCAATTACAACAATTATTGATGGAATACAAAGATATTTTCGCAGTATCAGATTTAGACTTGGGAACGTGCGACGTAACACTACACGCAATACCACTATCAGACGAGACACCAATTGCGCTAAGACCATACAAACTAGCAGAAGCCCAGAAAACCGTAGCAGAGCAGGAGGTGCAGAAAATGCTCGATGCAAAGGTAATCGAACCAAGCTGCTCACCATGGCAATTCCCAGTTGTTATGGTGAAAAAGAAAGACGGAACGCAAAGATTTTGCATCGATTATAGGAAATTAAATGCGGTAACCAAAAGAGATACGTACCCGTTACCAGACATTAACGAAATGTTATTGACGTTACAAGGAGCAGCCTATTTCACCTCACTAGATTTAAAAAGTGGATACTGGCAAATAAAAATGAAAGAAGAAGACAAAGAGAAAACCGCATTCACCATCGGGAGAGACTTATATCAGTTTAAGAAAATGCCATTCGGATTAACCAATGCACCGGCATCTTTCCAAAGATGCATGAACTTCGTTACCCACGGGATAAAACAATGCATGGTATATATAGACGACCTGCTGATCTACTCAAGTACATTTGAACAACATTTAGAAGATATACGAAAAGTATTTATCCGACTAAGACAGTGGAAATTGAAGTTGAAACCATCCAAGTGCGATTGGGCTAAAGAGAAGGTGACGTTCTTGGGTCACATAGTATCAGCAAAAGGAAAGGAACCAGATCCCAGGAATATCGAGAAAATCAAAAATTGTCCAGCACCAAAAACAGTAACCCAAATACAGGAATTCCTAGGATTATGCGGATACTACAGAAAATTCATCAAAAATTACGCAGGTATAGCCAAACCGATACAAGATTTAGTCAAAAAAGATGCATCATTCGTGTGGGGAAACGAACAACAATTGGCATTCGAAACGTTACGAGACAAGTTAATTGAAGCACCAATCTTAGTCCACCCCGACTTCAAAAAACCGTTTTTACTGGCAACCGATGCAAGCGGATACGCATCTGGTGCAATATTGGGACAATTAGACGATGAAGGGAAAGAACGGGTAATCGGATATTATAGCAAAACATTCAAGAAGCACGAGAAAAATTATTCAGTTACCGAAAGAGAAGCGTTAGCAATCATCCAAGCAATTAAGCATTTCAAATACTTACTATGGGGTCACGAAATATGCATTACAACGGACCACCAGCCACTAGTATGGCTTGGCCAACATAAAGAAGCATCAAGTCGACTCATGAGATGGGCAATGCAACTACAAGAATATTCTCCGTTTATAAAATTCAAAGCGGGTCGAGCAAATGCAAATGCTGACTGCATGTCGAGATTCATCTTCCCCAGATTTGATGGATAAGGAAGTCAGACGGATATGCATGATAATTGCGGAAGATATTGACTTCGCGCAATTGATGATTGACCAACAAGAAGACCCAGAATTGAAATTAATAATTGAATACGTGAAAACGGGTAAACCGGAAGTCTACGAAAATGATCCGCAATTAAAGGAACACATGGATAAACATCGACACCGGTACGTAATTGAAAAGAAGTGGTTACTAATAGCAGACGGCGAACAAAGGCTAATGGTAATACCCGAAAACAGACGAAAAGAACTATTAACCCAATACCACGATGGGAAATTAGGTGGACATATGTCGGTAAAGAAAACGCTCGCAAGAATGAAACAAAAATACTTTTGGCCAAATATGTCTGAATCCGTAAAAGATTGGATAAAAAATTGTCTCATTTGTGCAACAAGGAAAAACACTGGAGCGAAATGGAAAGCACCATTGAAACCAATGCCAGTACCAGCCGAGCCTATGACAATGATAGCAATGGATGTATTAGGGCCGTTACCAGAAACACTAAACGGAAACATATACATTCTAGTAGTTACAGATTACCTGACAAAATTCCCAGAAGCATTTGCGATGAAAGACCAAAAAGCCAAAACAATAGCACAAAAACTTGTGGAAGAAATCTGTTGTAGATACGGAACTCCAAAAACAAATACTAACAGACCAGGGAACGAATTTCATGAGTGAAATTATGAAAGAAGTAACCAACTATTTTAAAATAGCAAAATTGAGAACGTCACCGTATCATCCACAATGCAACGGGTTAACAGAGAGATTCAACGGGACACTAATACAAATGTTATCAAATTATGTGGATAGATATCAGAGAGATTGGGATGAATATATCAATTTATGTCTACTTGCCTATAGAATGTCAACACATGCCGCAACAAAGATGAGCCCATTCAAGCTAATGTATGGGAGAGAATGTAATATGCCGATGGATCTAGAGTATCAGCCGCCAATATCACAATATATGGAAGAAGACGATTACGTTACAAAGTTCAAGGAAAGAATGCAAGAAATATGGAGAACGGCAGGACTAAATATCAAGTTCAATCAAGAAAGTTATAAAGATCTACACGATCAGAAGAAAAATGTTAAACCACACACTTTCAGTGTAGGAGATTGGGTAATCATCGAAACACCAGAATTGATCCCGGGTACGACCAAGAAATTACAAAGAAATGGAAAAGGACCGTACGAAATCCTATACGCAAGCGAAACGAACGTGAGAGTAAAATTGGTGAATAACCCATTCACCAGACCATATATGTGAATGTAGCGAGATGCAAAGCCATACCAAAAACAATAACAGCGCAACCAGAAGAAAGACGTATAATGACACGGTCTCAAACCGCAAGGATATCGATGCTGAGATGTACTAGCCAGAATTACCATTATATGGACCCAGACGAATACGACGAAGACGAGTACCAGGAATATGGTGATGAAGAATGGGAAAATCACCACACGGGAAAATTGGAACCAGAAATAGCAGAAAACATCGTGAAAGAAGCTAAGACCTTATTACCAGAATGGGCTAAAGAGAAACGAGACATTGAGATATTAGGAGGACTAATGAGAATAATTGACAACTACAAACGCGACGAGCCAGATATCGAGCATATAACCACAATAACAACAAACTGGCCAATCCTATTTACTATTGGTGACAAAGAAAGCAATACCCCGCTACATACCATTATGCAGACGAACAATCACGAAAGGATGCAAGAAATAATCAACATATGGGAAAGGTTAAAAAAATCAGTCGATCCAAGAAATGAGGATGGAGAAACCCCACTAATGATCGCAGCAAGTAGAGACATCCCAACTTGGATAATTAAAGTCCTATTAAAAGCAAGAGCAGATGTGACTGCAACAGATAGAAAAGGAGATACAGCGTTGAAACGCGTTATATTAACGAATATGCCAAAAAATCTGGGGGCAATGTTAAATTATGTAACCAAAGAAAATATTGATAACTTGGAAGACCTACCCGATTTATTACGTATTACATTGGAATGCAATAAGCAAGAAATGGCAACGAGACTAATCCAATGGAAACGACCTGATAACGATAAATGGGTAATAAATACCAACCAAACGGATGAACAAGGCGAAAACGAGTTCATGAAATCAGCCTTATTTCAGTACAATACGCTAACAGCAATATACGAGCTAATCAAGAGAGGAGATATACTGTTAACCAACTTCAGCGGGACCGAACAACAGGTGGTAAGAGAGAAACAACAACTGTTCAAACTAATAAGAGAATTCCGACATAAGGAACATTATAGGGCGTGGGAACTACATCAATGTTCCAATTAATGAGTCAATTCAACTACATCCAAAGGTTCTATCAGAAAGTCTTATACAATTTACAAGCCAACCGGAAAATCCGCCAGACACTAGCAAGTGAGGATATAAAACGGGAAGTCTTCAACCAATTTAGAATAACTCAAAAAGATCAGCTAAATGAAATGGTGCGAGCAGCAAGACAAATAATGCCCGCAAGGTTCGGACTACAAAACAGAACGCAAATACTCACAAGACTGGGGATAATAGCACAATCATACGCCATCGGAGACGAAATCGATCCGGATACAGAACTGATAATGCGAAAATTACCAAGAGCCTTTACCTTAACAATGCCATCAGGAATGATACCGTTACACACCGCCATACATCAACGACAAGACAACCGTAGCCTAAAAATCATAAAACTATTAGAAAAATGCGGGGAAAAGTCGAATAGAAGAGGGAAAAATGGCAAAACGGCGCTAATGTACGCAACACTATCTGGAGTAAAAATGGCAGTAATACAAGAACTAATAAGGACCGGATCGGAACTAACGGAGAGATCAGACGATTGGAGTAACATACTGGAGTTGGCAACTAACGAACCTAACGTGGCAATGATAAAATTTATAACAGAAAATGCAACGAGAAGAGAAATAGAGGAACTTTGTGCAGATACCCAAAGATTATCATGGAGAACCATATATCGAAACAAAGAGGCGATAAAGATCTTACTAAATTGGAAAATACCAGGATCCGAGGAATATGCAATAGATATAAATGAAAGATACGAAGAAGGAGAAAATGCATTACTGAAAAAATTGATGAGAAAGGAAGGAAACCCCAAAATAATCATGATAGTACTACAACGACCAGAAGTGAGATTCACAGATAACATTAAAGAACAAATGAGAATTGAAAATGGGAAAGTAGAACTTATTAACCTGGTAGAAAACTGGAAAGTTACAAAAACAAGAGTCCGAAGGGAACGAACGTCGTTAGACGAAACAATCAAAGCAAGAGACAAAGCAATAACGGCTTATAAAGCATTAATTAGGAAACTTAATGTCGGGGACGACATTTCAGCGAAGACCGGAGGAGATACAGATAATAATGATAAAAATGACGAAGATAAGAATAACAGAGAAAACGAACAAAACGATGAAAACGGAGAAAGAAACCAAGGAGACAAAACAAGACAAAGAAACGATAGGCATAACAACCAAGAAAATAAGAAAAACGATAAAAATAATAGAAACGAAAACAAAAAATCGAATTATGAAAAACGAACCGTATGCCTACCGAAAATAGAACCAAATTGGAAAAATAACCTATTAACATTCTCTATCGTCATAACAACTTGGAAATTAGCAGTGACCCAATACATATTGAGCGACCATCGGAGGGACAAAGAAAATATAATAATGGAACTAAACCAGATAAAAATAACAAACGTCGAAGGACAAACAATAAACCAAGTATGCATAACAAGAATCGAACGTAACTGGATAGGAAATAAAATATGCGAAAAGGAAAAAACAAATCTAGGAGACCCTATATATATAAGAGGAATAAAAGCCTTACGACGATATCGAATATGCATCTACAGAGACAAGAAACGCACAAGATGCGTAATGAGAAAATCGCTAAGGAATCCAACGAGCAAAAGTACGCAGCCAACGACAAAAATAATAATGAGCATAACAAAGGAAACAGTTACGATGGTAACCGATTACAACAAAAAGCAAACGAAACCTTCGGAATGGGAAACAAATAAAACCAGAACCACCAATGACAAAATCGAAGTGCAAAAAACATATACCCATCAAGTGAACAAAATATGTATAGCAGAAATCGGCGAGGATGGTAAAGGAACAGGACAATGTCAAGAAATCGCAATAAATCCAGGAGACCAACTATTATTACGAGGATTGAAACCGCAAACTAACTACAGAATCTGCATATTCAGACCAAGAACAAAACACCCTAAATGTAAGACGGAAAAGATGGAACCAACAATGAGGAAAACCACAAACAAATGGGCAGGCGGACATGCAACGACAACAATTGACTTCGACCAACAAGGAATCATCACCGGAGGAAGAAAATTGATAGTCACGGAAAATCTACAGGTACTATTGGGACGACTATGCCTGGAAAAAGTGACAAACGAGAGAAATGAGATATTACAATGTCAATTCCACCAACTTAAAGTAGACCATCGAAAAGAGATAAATCACCTAACCGCAAAAACAAGATATTCAACATGCATATGGAGAAGTCTAAGTATACCAATATGTCCTCAACAAGAAAAGAATAAAAGCACCACGGTAGAAATGACCACAATAACGTATCAGGACGAAAAAGAGAATACCACAGAGAAGGAAAACAGAACCAGAAATAAAGAAGAAGATAGATATATCTCAGAAGCCCAAATGGAAAGAATAATGGAACTAATCGAGAAAAACCAAGAACCAACCGCAATAGAACAAAACATGAGAGAAAATATTATTGCAAATACAGAAGAAACAATAGAGATCCCAAACTGGATACGAATAGTATGGATTACAAGCATAATAATAATCGCAGTAGCAACCGGAATCACAATGGGCATAACGAAAGCAATCAATAGATATAAAATTAGACAAATAAAGATGAAGATGGTCAAAGAAAAATTAAAAATAGAGGAACAAAGAGAGTGGAACGAGGGATTTCGACAAATCGGAACCCCTCATAAGATGCAAAGGGTATAGGTAAAGGACATATGAGTGTATATAATGTATAAATTGTAAATATATCAGTAATATAGAGCGGTATGTATATTATACGAAACCCTGTAAATTAATGTAAAAATGAAATCAAGACACAAATAACGAACACAAAAACGACATTGAGATACGAATAATGAATATAAATTAAGGAGGATGGAACAAAATTATCAAACAAGTACGAACAACGAAACAGTAATCGAAATGTGGAAACGGCAATATAACGCCCTAACGAAAGTAGTAAACACGTTACAAGAACAATGGACGGAGAGCCAAATAGCGCTAAGAGAAGCTTTAAATACAAACATGTATCACCTGATAAACATAGAAGAACAACAGAGACGAATGAATGAAATGGAACGGGAATTACAAATATTGAGAACAGAAAATCAATGGCAGAGAAACGAGTTACAAAGAGTAGCGGAAGAAACAGAAGAGGAACCACCGGTAGAATGGAGCGAATGGTTATTGAATCAAATCGAAGAGAGAGTAGAACCAGACTCATCAAGTAACGTGGAGTAGAAGAGAAAAAGAATGTACATATGTAAAAAGAGTAAAATTATAAATCAAAGAAAAATCAAAAAACCCAAAAACCATAAAAATAGGTGTAAACAAAAAGTACGAAGTTAATAAATGTATAAAACCTAAACAACTCAGACTGAACTGTATATAATTATAGAAAATGGACCAACAAAGAACCGTGATAGAAGTCAACGAAATCATCGAAATAATCAGGAGACAGACTCAAATACAAATAGAAACAAGACTACGATGTGGAGCATGCACTAAATTGCTAAAAGAGCCAAGGCAAACGGAGTGCGGATGTAGACTATGTACTGAATGTATAATAGAATTAACACTAAATGGTCCAAAACGATGTCCAGATTGTAAGGAAACAGAAATCGCGTCAATAGGAGAAACGCAGGAAGATCGAGCAGCTAGCAGGGAAATTATAAACATGAGAATAAAATGCCCAAATGAACCATGCAAATGGGAAGGAAAAATCAGAGAGGCAAGCGCTCACTTAAATCAATGTAACTATAAAAGAAAACCATGCGAAAAATGTCAACAACCCATAATTGAAGGGGAGGAGAAGCAACACGAAAACGTATGCGAAGAAAGACGAACAAGATGCGAATATTGCAATATCACCGAAACATGGAAGCAAATACAACAGGAACACGTAAATGTGAAAGAAGAAAAGATATGTGAAAGATTTCGAGGAAAATGTCCAAACAAATGTGGAGTCGAGGAAGAAATAGAACTCAAAGAACACTGGGAAAGATGTAGTAGAAAACGAATAGAATGCCCAATGGCAAAATGGGGATGTAAAATAAAAATACTAAGAGAAGAAATGATGCAACATGTGCAAGAAACGGCCGAGGAACACCTAAAGATATGGACGGACACTATGAAGAATATGGATCAAATAATGATGCAGATGAAAATCGAAATCGAATCGCACAAAATATTAATGACAGAAATATTCAACACCAGAGAGTCATTCGAATTGGCACGAATAGGAATGTCGGAAACAGAAAAGAATGTAGAAAATGAAATGAAAAGACTAAGAGAACATTACCAGAAATTAAGAAGTTACACACCCACGGGAGAAAATTTACCGATTGCACCATATATCTGGAGAATCGAAGAATTCACCAGGAAATGGCAGAGAGCAAGAGATGGAACGGAAGTATCCATAACCAGCCCACCATTTTATTCATGGAAAAACGGATACAAACTGAGAATGAGGGTATACCCAAATGGAGATGGAACCGGGAAAGATACCCACGTATCTGTATTTTTTGTACTAGTAAAAGGAGAATGGGACGAATTACAATCATGGCCGTTCAGCAATAAAATGGCCTTCACAATAATGTCAGCAAAGGATGCACATGTAGAGAGGTTCAAACCAGATGGAACGCCTTGCTACAACAAGCCAACAGCAGATGTAGGCGTAGCAGTAGGGTCATCAAGGATGATGAAACAAAATGTGATGTGGGAATACCTAGAAGGAGATACATTATTCGTAAAGTGGTCAGTAGAGAGAGAAGGAACGGGAAGGACAGAGTAGGAAAAGAGGAAGATGTAAAGTGTAAATAAATATAAATATATGTCTATGTATAAATAACGTAAAAGTAGTGCCATAAAACCAAAATTAGTTGTGCGTAAACTGAGAAAATAGTAACTACCGCAAATAATAAACCTTAATTGTAAATATTACTTGTAGAAAAATGAATAACAAAGAAATAACAATCGAAATAATCAACCATCTGCCAGTAACAAAGATGATGCAAATCATGGGTGACGAGAATCAAAAGGCAATACTAGTTAAAAGTAATGAGATGAAAATGATGAATAAAATAAGAACAGAAACCGAGAAGTGCGAGAGAATGTGGCAACAAGTACAGGAAGTCCACGGAAACGACCCAATCCTAAAACAAAGTAACAATATAATGGATAGAGTCCGAGAAATATACGAGGAAGGGATAGAGGAGTTCGAAAGATTAATAAAGGAAAAGATAAAACAAGAAATACGAGAGGAAAAGAGAAAATATGCGTCACAACAATTAGAAGAAACCCAAAAAGCCGAGATGGAAAAACTCCAAAAACAAGTCGAAGAGCAAGAAACGAAAATGAAACATGGAAAAGTTATGTTAGAGCTGCTAAACAAAAACATAACCGAGTTAAAAGAGAAAGCAAAGTTAAAAAATTACAGAGAAGTAATCAACACAGCGTATCAACAAAATGTAATAGACAAATCAATCCAGGAGAAGAAAGAACTCCAATTAAGAAATGGAGAATCAAAATTGGAAATAATGTTTGGAAAGGCAATGCTGGAGCTAGCTAGCCAGAGAAGCAGTCGGTTGGAAGAAGAAGTGGAAGAACTAAATAAAAGATTAATAAAGAAAATGGATGAACTGGAAAAGATGAGGACAAAATATCTAAGTCAGTTAGCAAGAGCAACTTTCAATCAATGCCGAACGGAAGGAGCCGGTAGAAAAAATAAAGACCTCGAAGCCCAAATCGAACAAATAGGGAACGTGCAAGTTAGAATCCGAGAAGAGTTAGAACGTACCAAAAGGGAACAAGCACTACAAGTAGCCCAATGGACAAAGGTAACAAATGCAAGTGAAAGGAAAATAAACGGAGTACTAAAAGAAGCCAAAACTTGGAAACAGAAATACCAAGAGGCAATAAGGAAGCTGAAAGAATTCCCCGAGAAGTGTGTACCTCTCGATAATCTACAAATGTGGGAACAATTCGAGGAACAAAGAGTAGAAACAGAAAGCCTACAAGCCCAATTAAAACTACAAGAGAAAAGGGAAGGAAATCTCAGAAAATTTACGACGGTGAAGGTGAATCAGCTGACAAAGACGCAAAACCAAATACGAAAACTAACCGAAGATAAGGAACAGAGCGACCTACAAGTAGAAATAGAGAGGAGCAGATTGGAGTGCGCAGAACAGGAAATAGATAAATATAAGAAAATGTGCGAGCAAAGAGACCTCGCAATCCATCGACAGAAGGCACTCAGAGGATGCGAAAAAGAAGTCTTTGACGCAAAAGTGAGGGAGTTACAAGCGGAGTTGGAAGGAATGAGAACCCAACAAGACACCTCAGTACTAGAAAGAGAAATAGAGGATCTCATCGAAGAAGTAAACCAGCTATCATATATGCTGGATAGGGAGATGAACACCTCACAAGGCTTACGGGAAAGAATAAATGAGATGTTAAACATCCCACCCATGATTTGGACCTCGTTTATACCTATGGTGCCAATGCCAATTGTAAATACGAATGTGGGCGAACCCATCGAACAACCACAAGAAACCGTAATAGATGAAGGGTTTGTGGAGGTTTGGGGCACATGGGTATAAGAAAAGTGGAAGAAAAGGTTGTAAAAAGTGTAGAAAATATAAATGTAAAATAAAAATAAAAATAAAAATTATAAAAGTAAAATAAAAACCCATAAAAAGAATAAAAAATACAAAAACCATAAAAAATAAAAAGAAACCGAAATAACAAAAATTAATGTACAAAAAATTGTAGAAAAATGAATAACCAGAATAATTCAACAACCAATGAAGGAGAGTCCGGCGAGACCACTTACAACGTAAGCATCAAACCTATAAAGGTTGAAGTGGAGAACGAGTATCCACTACCAATAATATGTAAAACTGAGGAGGTAGTGGAAGGAGAAGGAAATGAGCAGGAAGAGATGATAAAAAATATAAGGACAGCAATGGAACAACAAATACAGGAGATAGACTGTATAACCAATCAATGGTTCCAGTCACGGAAACTAATAAAAGCACTAAAAAGAGAATGCGAAGAACTAAAAAGACAAAAAGAAGAAGTAGAAGATGAAAATGAATGGTTAAAACAAAAAATTGAATTAAATAAAGGTTGGGAAGAGAGAGTAAATGAACTAAAAGACGAGCTAGCAGCAAAATGGTCAAGATATGTGTTAGAGGATCATTGGAAAAACCAAGCAAAGAAAATGCAGAAGAAATACCAAAGAATAAAAAGATTAAATCAAGCCTATAAAAAACTCGAGAAATACGCGAAGAAACAATATGAAAACAAGTTACAATATAAACAACAAATACGGATACTAAACGAGATAAACAAGAACCAAAAAAGTACCATAGACGAGAAGGATAAAATAATCACCTTAATCCCTGAGATGAGAGGCAGACTAATGAGAGCCGAATTGATGCTAATGAGCAGCCCAACACTGAGTAGCCACGATGAATTAAACCCCGAATAAAATAAATAAGAAAATGTACAAAGTGTAAATAAACAAAAATTGAAAGTAGTGTAATAGAAGAATGAACCCGCACTCACTAATCTATGTCCTCTTAATCATCACCTTCATCAACAAATCAAATCCAAATCCCCAGAAAAACCAAGAAGCCATTGAAATCACCCAAACCATCAGAACAGAACTCACCCGAATACGAAAATACATTCTCCAAAAATCGTCGTGTAAAAATCTCGACCCTCACCTACAACAGAAGATCAATCAACTTTCTCAACTGGAAAATATCCTTCTACAAACAACAATATCTCCTCCTCACCCAATCCTAGACAACGCAAAAACAAACAAAGTCGAAATCACAATCCTCTGTTTGGGAATCACCCAAATCGTTATCATCATCGTCGCAGCAATCTGTCAAATCACCCAAATAGCAAAATCATACCAAAAATCTCCAGCAAACAGAAATCAAAGAAGAAGAGATCGAATCACGCAAACAATCCGTTTCACAAAACCCCCTAACTCCACATACCAAAATGATTCAACAATCAACAACCAAATGCAAGCAATCGAGTCCCAACCCAAACCAATCCAACTGGACAACACCCCAGGTCCAAGTCACAGATATCGAACCTGACAACAACGCGATGACTATCCTATCGTGCGCAAATTGTAAATAAAAACTGACTACTCATATTAACTTATGTATAAAATCCCATCACCTTAAGTGATGTCTGCTTGATTCTGATAAATTGCCATTTCATCTTTCAATTTTCTGTTAATTTGTAAATGTATAAAAATAGTCATAACGGTATGCGAATGTGTTATATGAAAATTGCGGGGCGCAATTTAAACGGCCCCGGGAGTGGTTTGTTGGGCTTAGAGCCACCATTTAAACAAAATAAAAATAAAAATCTAAGGTTAAAGAACGAGATTAATGAAAGGAATCACGGAACATAAACATGCACCGCACCAAGATATTAAAAATCAATAAATAACAGAATAATTAAAACAAAATAAAAACACAACAAAAATTAAATAAAACAAATAATTAATTAAAATTCGAAAATGCCTACAGAAGCAGAAAAGAAAACATAAAGAAATAAAATAAACTGCCAAAACCTTGCAAAATAAGGTTTAGAAAAAACATAGGCAGAAGAGGCGACCAGAAAATAAAATATTAGGGCTTAAAAACAATATTATAAGAAAATAATAATAAAAATGAAATCTAACAATAAAATATTAATAAATCAAAAAATAAAGAAAAATATATAAAAAATTAGAAAAATATTTTAAAATAAATAAAATAATTAAAAAGCCCTAAAAATGGCGAAAAATCGCCCATTGGTCGCACACAAGCACAAAAACACTATAAATATAGTGATGAATTTCATTAATCTTAATCTTATGCTTTACTAACCATTGAAAATTTTGAAATCGAAATCGAAACTGAGTAAGGAATTGTTATTTTATTTATAATGTAGTTAGTTTATGCAACCATTTTTATAAATTAAATGTTCTAACGTTTCACTTCATTTTAATGATATATATATTATTATATTTACAACGTTCGGACCCTCTAAAATATTATATTTATGTATCGAAATAAATTGGTTCATGGGACCGACCGTGTGCCGGCTAGTGGGTGAAAACCCTTAGTTGTGCTCGTGGGTCATGCCTCGTGAACCCCTTGGCAGTTCGCAGTCGGTTCCGGCTTTGTGCACGGGACCGCTACGCAGGGCGCCATTGTACATTCGAGGCGGCTGCTGAAAATGTGGCCGGAGCGAATAGCAAAATTTTTGGGAAGAGCGGAAAGACTGAGTTAGAGGGAAGTTAGGCCAAACCGTACATCGGTCAGAAATGATTTTTGACATTCCGAACGGGAAGTAACAGACAAGTTGGGTAGCACGGATAGGTGTTAAGACGAAAGTGACGAAATGAAAGTTTTTATTTAAAGAACGAGTAAATCGAACATTTTAAGACAACTTAAAATAAATAAATAAATGAACTAACGTATCAACGAATACTTCATGGGAGGGTATCGCGGTTGATCACTCCAAATCTGTCCTGTCAATAAATCGTCTAGGGAATATCAGTAAATCCAGGATCACCCAGAACAAGATTGACCCCCTCGTAATGCCATGAGAGAGCCCATTAGATGCATAATGAATAAGTAAACAGATGACCTGAGAAATCCGGTACCATTACGAATGAACAGGGATTATCCATAAACCACCAAAAATCGACCGTCTAGTGGTAGCACTGATAAGTCACGGGCTAATAGACTGCGTTGATCAAAGATTTTACGATAAGTTCATTAAACCATGACAATTAACCGTGGGCCGAATAGAAATTGGTAAAATCAATATCGTAGGTTTACTAGAATTTAAAATACGCTTATCGACTCAAAATTAATTCATAAATCGCTAATAAGGTCGAAATGGAATAAGTGGATTGTTGGGTGAGAATTAAATGCTACTGGTCGAAATTTCTAACCCGCAACGCTAGTACTATGACGTAAACTTAGGGATTGATTGTTTTTAAAATGAAAAATTAGTAACTTTCAAGAAGGCTTTATAAACTTAAATTGCGATTAATTAAAAATCTAAAACGTGGAATTTGGAGGAGGTTTTTATGAACCCAACTACGGCCAACGCCCGGCGTAAAACCCGGAAAATCTATGATTAAGTTGTAAATGCAAGGATCGGCCCCTCAATATAAGACTCGTGGCATTCATGATTATACGATAAACTTATTAATTAACTCCTGTACAGCGATTTCATAAAACCTATGATCACCCTGGCGGACTCGAAGTAACCCACTCTAAATAAATTTCCTTGCCAACTTGTGATTTTGAAATGAACCTAACAGTACCCCACCGATTTCGATTTTCGTACTAAAACCCCTAATTTTAACTCGGAACACTATCACGGGCCGGAACCACTCCAATTACCATCGATATTCCGGTTTCCAGTTATGTTTGGTTTTTCGATTTTTCAGTTTCCTTTTGGTCTGTGTTACCGTCAGCAAATTTTCTTCTTCTTTTTCAGAATGACAGGAAATGAACCCACTAACGTCTCGACGAGAATCCCTCGATTGCCGCCGTCGATCGTGGCCCTCCGCCACAAATACGAAGACCTGAAGATCCAACACCGGGATCTTCAGGCGAAGCATGACCGAATCAAGGGAACATGGGCCCCACCGGAAGTCGTCCGGGGGCTCCGACAGAAAATCATTCGCCTAACGCAGGCCCGCGACGAAATAATCGCCGAATCGCGCGCCCAGCGTCTTCTGATTAGAGAGCAGTCCGTGGCACTGCACCGTGCATATTCGGATGCGGAACTCCGAGTCCAAGTTCCCGGCAACATCCGTGCGGAACAGATCGACGTTGTTCCCGCCCACCATCTACCAACCGTCGAAGACCAGTATCAATCAATCGCAACCGCACCCTCGACAAACGTAAATCCCGTTTGCCCGCCACCTTCCAGGGCTGCAGGGGACCTGGAAAATCCTTCTGTCTCTACGGCCCGTCGCCGGCCAAATCGAAATAAACGGCGCAGGGATCGTCGACGACAAGAAGAGGCCCGTCTGCGGGGCACTCAACCAACCGAAAGGAGAGACCCATTGGAGGATCTACCACCCCCCTATCGGGAATTCGACCTCTCCGAGTTCGATCCGGAGATACACTACGCTCCGAGGGTCGTATTCTCCTCTCCTCCGGCCTCTATCCACATAAACCTGGTGGAGGAGGAAAACGAACCATCCACGCCGATCCGAATACTGAGTGATCTCGATCTAGATTTCGAGGAAATTGCTATACTCACCGGGGAGATCCCTAACGTCGGCCCCCGGGGCGAGATTGCCGGTCCCTCTTCTCGAATAGATGAGGACCCGCGAGGTGACCCTCCACCTTACCGGCCACCCAAGAGAAGACGATTCTCAACGGATATCGACGCGGAAGAAGATTGAGAACTGGAATCATCCACATTGTTCAGAGCCTACAGACTTATCTGACTCTTACTGACATCTTAATGATTTCGCAATTTGTTGTAATTTAGTGTTCGTTGTTTTCATTATGGTTATTAAATTTTTTTGTTGATTCAACTCTCTCTAAGTGATATTGCTAAACCACCCCCATTTTCTTGTCTCTCGTAGACCGGAGTATCAAGGGTAAAAGGAAGTCGGGATGCGCGTAAACGCCAGGACGGAAATTTCCCCTTATGATTTTCTCACGTCAAAATCAAAAGATAATCACAGAGATAAGAGGTTTTTGGGAGTATGAGCGTAAGCCCTTCTATCGGCAGCTGAAACCTGGGAAAAAGACGAAGGTCATTCGAGGAGTAGTGCTAGTAATAGCGCTCACCTGCTCGAACGGCATTCGGCTGTTATGCACAATTCCAACGTGACCTAAATCACGGGTGTATAATGGTAACTAAAATTGTGTGGCGTAAGGAGGAGTTACCCCTAGGGATCAATAGCGCCGGAAGTTAAGGTACCCTCAAGATTTTCGTAATTAACGCTCCCCTACGACCAACAATAGTCATTCATAATTAGATTTAGCCATTTGCTTTTTCGACAAAACATAAACAAGAAATGAAGGTACCAGAGGACCAATTACTCATGACAACGAAGATGAAAAAGGACAGCTGTGCTCATTGACGAGGAGAAGTCCAGAGGGAGGAACCAGCAAGGGGAAGAGAAAATAGATATGGAGGTATAGTCGCATTGATTAATAAAATTTTCTTTTAACTATTTTTGTCCATGAAAATTACATACGATCTCCCGATTTGAATGAACCAAACTTCCGAAATCTACCCGATTAAAGAATACCGAGGAATTCGAGTTGGAAGAAGCGATTAACAGTTTCACAGGAGAATTTATTATGCCAAATAAAAATTGTAACAGCGTTGAAATTTATTGTTATCGGATTTTATGGTCTAATAAATAAAAAAACTAGATGTCTATAAAATAATTTTTGGAAGAATTTTTTACTAATGCGTAATCTAATTTTACATCGAAAATAATTAATAATCGTTGCCACTCTTTAAATACAGTCGACGTGTAGATAAAAGTAAGCAATATTAGTATTGTTTTAAAGACAAACTTTGGTGAGGAAACAGAGCCAAAGGCCTTGATAAACAATTCTCGTATTACTGACCGTTCGATAAAGACATCCTAAGAGCCAAGTCGGATGACTGTGGATGATACCTAATCGCCAGGATCCCTTGAGCGGATACCGCCACCCAAATTTAGTATAAATATTTCCAAGATTACGATAATTACTAACAAAATCGAGAGATCTGCTAAGATTTTGTATGAAAGTCACAATATTTTTCATTAATTGAGAATCATATTGAGAACCATGTATATTATAATTCATTTTTATAGACGAGTCTTGTATCGATGCGTCCCGGATCACGGTGCGTTTTCCAGCACGATCAGCCGCTAGGTGCAGACAAGCAATGTGGGAAGCGGGATTTTCGATTTCCCCCCGTGAGAGAATCCAGAGAAGGTCGTCTTTACGACTGCGAGGAAGCCGATCTTCAGTACGTAGCTATCAAGAGGGTACCAGGCAGCAATCCAGTCCGTGAAACCCGACAACGTGCGGAATTCACTCTGGCTCGCCTCCAACATCATCAGCGGCAAACGAACTGGCAGGTGTCCATGGCAAAACGGCGCCTGGCCAGGATCAACGCAGATATTGCTGCCGGGAGGATCCCCAGCACCGACGGATATGCTCCATCCTACGGCGTATCCTATGAATTGGATATGCTCCATCCTTATTGTTCTAACTTTATCAATGCTTGCGATTATTGTTGTTGGAGTGGTTAAATTTTAAATGATTTTAAATCCTACAATTTCCATATAATTAAAAAGGAATGTTGAAATCATAAAATATCTACAAATTATTGAATTAAAATTAGAAAAACGGGTCCGGTCCAGAGGAGATGATTGGGAAGATTATTGCAAAGATGGATTCATCAGAATGTGTTCAGAGAGGGTCAAAAAGCAAGAAAACGTTTAAAACAGAAAATTGATAATTAATTAATTAATTAAAGAAAACCAGAGTTAAGTAAACAGAAAAAAAGTAAACAAAGTGTATTTTGGAAAACCATTCTCGTAATTATAATTTGATATTGGAAAAACGATTATTTCTTTCAACAATGAGAACATTAAATAGTCCGATAGGCTTTTCAAATAGATATGACTTAGTTGAAACACCATTAATCAATACGATTATTTCCACTATATAAAGTAAATTCTACTCAGAAGCAATCGTTATTTAGCCTTAGTTAGGGAAGAAGGATTATACAGTAGGATTAAAGAAACTATTGTTGAAGTTAGAAGCAACACTCAACTGAACAAATCAAGAGAAGGGAATAAAGTTAAGTCAAAGAATTAGAAAAAGAGGGGATTATTATTCGTCACAGCAAGACCTACCGGAAAATCAGAATAGAAAGTTTCATTGCGATATTTGAAGTTTTGTGATTCTTAGACTGTACAATAAAGTTTTTGAATACAAATATACGTTGGGTAGTGTTTGTCTAATTGTTTCTTATAAAACTCGCGAAGTCAGAGACACTAACTTTAATATTTATTTAAGGAAAACCCAACATTTTCATCAGATTCTTTAAATTAAAAGTACCACTTTGAATCACCTGATGGGTTTTCTTTTTAGTTGGTTTATGGCTGCTGCATGTTCATATTTTTTAACTCAATAAAACAATTCAAAAGTCCAAATTTTCAGAACTCTACAGTGAAATCGTATATATTTTTGAAATTCATGAAACGTATTTTCATTCAATCATTGCTATTATTTTAACAAGTTTATCATCCTTTTACAAATATTGAGTTTATTAATTTAATTAAAAATGTGTTTGCTATTAATTTCTTCTGACCGTCCATTACCCCAAGACTGCGTGAAGGCCCAATTGCCTATTAATTCACAATTACCCCTTAGAAAGTTTTAGTGCCAACTTAGGGAACCACTGCGTTAACTGAATAACACAGAAGGATTTAATTAATTTATCACATCTGTTAGCAATATAAATTATTACCGATCGCAGGTATTCTTTTTGATATAGTAAAGCTTTTGGAATAATTATTAAAACTGTTAATGCGATCAGAAATTCAATATATAAAGATAGTTTTGAGTTTGTTTCCAGTAATGATTACGAATTACTTATGTCGGCGAGTGAATGGAAGCCATCATGTGTGATTGATGGTATAGCTGATAAGGAAGGCAATTTAAGCAATTTAAACTGTCAGATATCTATGAAGCAAAAATAAACTAAAAGAAGTGTGAGACACGAGCAACCCAATTAATGAAATGAATATCTAATTATAATATCTATCAGCCCATCAACAACAACCATTCTCCGAAGACCACTACAAATTTATTTATTCAACTAAAAACATGACTGATTTTACGTAGACCTAATTTGAACCCGGTTTCAAAATCTTACAATTCGTCATCGTAGTGATGAGAGTATTCGCTGTCTTCATCAAGTGGCTCACCGCCAAGCCATAAATGGGCATGGCTCTCAACTTCATCCAAAGTTATAATTCCATCTTTATTAGTATCAGTTTCTTTGAATAGATGATCCACTTCTTCCTTTGCTGGATTTTCATATCCTTGTGAATAATGAATATTAATTGATAATAAAATTATAATTATAACTAACCTGGTTTCAGTATTGCATAATATTCTTCAGGATCGATCTTTCCATTTTTATCTTTGTCGTATTTATCAAATTCGGCTTCTCTTTTCTTTTTAACCTCTTCTTCTGATATTTTTTTGTCCGCTGCTATAATAATTATAATACTAAAATACAGCTGAAAAACAATTTGGATATACCAATGTCAAGAAAGTGCTTTATGTATTCATCTTTCCCAACCAAACCATCATTATTTGTATCGAAATCCTCTATGTATTCATGTACAATTGTATGTGCCATATGAGGATAGAAAACCGGATATAGCATTAACAGATATTCATGAACATTCAAAAACCCATCAGAATCACTGTCTGCTGCCTTGAATCTTTCTCTTTCATGTTGAATTTTCTGCAACAAATATATCAAATTAAATTATTTATCTCACTTTTATCAATTATATAAATATAAATATTATTATTATTATTATTATTATTATTGCTATTATTATTATTATTATTATTATTATTATTATTATTATTATTATTATTATTATTATTATTATTATTATTATTATTATTATTATTATTTTGACAAACTTAAATTTATTTTATTACATTTATTTTAAAGAAAACGTGACGCATTTGTTTTAATAGCTGAAATGCTGGTGTTGGTCTATGAAAATTATTTACAATTCCAGCACATGTTGCAACGCATTTGTTTACCGCGGCAGAATGAGCAGAATTGTAGAATGGCAGCAATATAATGGAATGAACAATGAAAATGTGCAGGTGCTGGTTGCAAATGCCAGGTTGCTCAATTGTTTAATACAGAAACAATTATTCCATGTGTCAAATAATTGTTCCAATATTAAATGGCTTTCTGTGCTAATAATATTAAAATTATTAATTATCCATTCACCAATCTTAATTCTTTAAAAATAAATTTCCAATATTATTATTTATTTTTATTATAAAATATAATAAACAACTTCAATAAGAAATAATTACATTTTTATACAATTTTTTTTCATAACTTCTAAATTATCAGTTCGTTTTAAAAGTTTAAAATGATTAATAATTAAGAAAAAATTAAAAAAATAAAGGTTAGAAAAGGTAAGGATATAATTGTAGGTAATTTTATAAATCTGACTAAAATGATTTATTATTATTATTTTTCTTGGTATTATTATTATTATTATTATTATTTATTATTATTATTATTATTATTATTATTATTATTATTATTATTATTATTATTGTTATTTTTAATTATAAAAATATCAATTCAATACAGATGACGTGGCCAATATTCATTAAAATTGTAGAAAAATAAACTTGTAACGTAAGAGTGATTAGAAATGAGTACTATTGGAATAGTGGAGAAATTTATTGACAAGTGTCTTTACGGATCCTCGATAGTGACGAGTCATTTAAACTTACTAAATTTAGCAAAGGAATAATATTTAATGACAGGATTAAAACAAAAACAAATGTCAACATTAATATCATTCAAGAGCATCCATGTTTCCTATAATAAAAATATTGTCCTGAGTATATATGACCTTAACACGTAACTAAACGAAATTATTTTCCTTTATCAATTTCTGTTAGATTTTCTAGCGCGATTGATCACAATATGGAATTGTGCAGTAATCATTGAGTGAATTATACTGATGTTACTGCCGGGTAAAGAGTCGATTTCATAGAGAATAAATTAATCTGCACATTTAAACCTCTGTTATCTAGAAGTCACAGAAAATCAGTTAACGGAATGTCAAAAAGGAATCCTTAACAAAATTGATAAAATGATATTTCAACTAAAGACATTCGGGTAAAGTAAGACAAGGATTTCATTATGCAATTATGGAAAGGATCTCATCCTCAATGTCAAACCATTTCTGTCCAAAGTGAGATGATGTATAAACAATTGTATAAACCTTGGCAAAATCCTGGGTTTTGCTGGAATTAGCAGAACGAGTGAGATTCTCCAATGCTTCTGAAGTTTTCTGGTGTTTATGTAGGAAGTACTCATCCAATGATACTTTCTGATCAGAGTTCTTATCAACCTCTTTAAATTCATCGCTTGTGATTTCAGTATGAAGTTTCCTAGTTTCGAAGAATAATACTACATTAACTCCTAAAATATTGTCTTTACTTCATGTTGTCAATAATATACAACGTCAATTCGTCTCTGTCTATTTTCGTGTCATTGTTTTTGTCAACCTTTTTGAATATCTCATCAATTTCTGTCTTGGTTTGTTCTTTCGTTCGCTTTGCATGGTGTGAAGTTCCTGTAATTAATGATTATTCTATATATTTTCGGTAATATCACCAAGAAACCTGTAACTAAATCTTCATCATAATCTGAATCAGTTTGATGTGGATCGTAATCAAATTCATGGGGTTCATAATCATCACCATGACTTGGATCATCGTGATGAGAATCGTCGTGATGAAAATCATCACCATGCTCAACGCTTTCTGATTCATGATGATCTTGATCGGTATCATGATCAGGATCACTGCATTTTATTTGTGCTATGAACATAACAAATAACATCAAGGATAATATAAAACACTTTGGATTCATTTTGAAACGATCACTAACTTTTTTACCAAAGTTGAAGATTTAAATATGATATTTTTAATGTCCTTGAAAATCATAGAATTTAAACAACGAGTTTAAATTTATTAAAAATATTATATCATAAAGCCAACGAAATATTGTTTTATTTTAGAAATTGTTTTTAGTAATGGAAGTCATTAAATGATTTACATTTTATAAATTAAATATGTATTATTAAAAATAATAAAAATTATTAATTTTTAAGCTTATTTTGTTGAATGTAAAAAATAAATAAACTTTATGCATCTCGGTAAAATATTATAAAATATTTGCCATTTATTAAAACGAAAGATCTAAAACCGAGAAAATTGCATCATATAATTTACAATACAAATCCTTAATAGAGATTTTAAATCAAAGCTGAGTGCATTCATGAATCATGATAAAACATTGCGTCAAGAAATAATGTAATTACGTGAATGTGTTTTGTTTTAACGTGGAATTGGTACAGTTGAGACATGAGACCCATACAAATTCAAAACGGCCCTGGGAGTTAAAAAATAAATTATAAGTGTACGATTTTTCGATGATTCTATACATGCCATTGAAAATTATTAAAAAATTAAAGTTAAAATGATACCATTTTTAGTATATGAACTACAACTATAGGTGCAGTTAAAAAGTCCTTTCTTTCGTAACTGTCGGTTAAATTAGTTTTCTTTCTTTGTGTTAGAAGGTGAAAAAACGTGCAGATAATTTTGAAGATGAAATGATCGATGCGGAATTTGCCAGATTTGTGGAAATTTGGACAGATATCATATTGTGTACATCTGGCGATAAAAACCTTTATTTATATATTTGACTATTAGCTTTTGAACTCAATTTTTATTACACAGTAACATTTAAGATAACTGTCAATGATGGTAATATTTATATGAAATTTAACATAATTATAATAATTATTGTGACTTTCTTGGGCAATAGAAATTTTATTTGATTTATTTTTAATAGTTTTTTTATAGTTTTTTTTGAATAGGAATGAGGGATTAGTATTTTTGTTTTATTATTTTATGATAACAGTAATAACTATAATTATTAATAATTTTTGATAGTGATAAACTATTAATTTTTTTTTAATTTGTTGATCAGTTTAAAACTAAAAAGAAACACAAATTTTCAAATTTGGGAAATCACATGTAGTAGCATTAAACAAGTAACAATAATGGACACATACTTTTGGTATATATATATAAGCTGAATTTTCAATCAAATCAAACAAATTAAATCTTTTAACTTGGGTTTCTAAGTTTCTAAGATAACAAAATTAAACTAAAGCATACAATAGACAGCACTCGAAAAACACAATAGCATTGAAAACAGTGGGTGATGGTTATTTAAATGTAAAATATTTTATCAGCGTTATCTTTATTTATTTGTATAAGTGACCAAAGTTGAGAATTTAAAACCTTAACATTTAAAATTCACGTAGATATTTATAATAAAAAGGCAACAATGTCACATTGACAATGAAAGAAATTTGCAACGTGTTTGGCTGAAATGAAATGTTTCAAAAAACATCATAATAATGGATTACCATTCATAAACTCTGAAAATTAGAACTTTAGAAGGATAAGTGAAAAGGACCTTATTCTTTGCGAAAAAGGAGATATTTTCTATGAACTGCTCCTACCATCTGACGAATGCACTAATTTGTTGAAAATGAAGTTATAAAATTTGAAAGTAACATTCAATTTAAGACCTTAGAGATATTATAATAATGCCGATTCAGGTTCAACACAAATACTGTTTTAAAACGGAACGATTTTGTCTGGGAGATTTAAATTATGGTTTGCATTTTTTTTATAATTGAAATTAATTACAGTTAATAAAAATTATTAACGCTGTGCTGTATGTTTTCTACAAAAAAATAATTGAAAGTTATCTTTATCTTCATTTCTTTTCGATGTCGATCGATGTTTTAAAATTTACAAGAAATTTAGGTATGTAAAGAAATTGAAAACTTTTTTTATATATAATTGTAAAGTTTATACGAATAAATTTATTTCATAAAGCGTCGGAATTTAAAGGAAGAAATTGCAAAGACTAAAAATCGTATCGGCAGAAACACTAAATTGACAAAATCTCTGAATAAAAAGGACATTGGAGTTGAGTATTTTTTCATTTAAATCAAAAGAAAAAGAGTAAAGTCGAGAGACGTAATGAGTCCTTATTGGGAGTTCGTCATTATTCCTATATTAGCACATCAGAAAACAGATCAATAGTTGTTGATATCTAAATTCACCGACAAACCAAACAATTACCATTTCCAATATAATTAATTTTTATTATAATTATTTTTTTATAATTAACTTTCTGATTCCAATATTTTAATCATATTATGATTTTGTCAATAGATTTATAATTAATATTAAAATTATTTTCAAATGAATATTCAATCAAATTATTTGAATTCAATAAAAATAAACAAATTTTCGAGAAAAAAATGAACCCAAATAAATCTACTATAAAAACGAAAATGAAAAATGTGAAATTTTGAAAAAATTAAATGTTTAAATCAAAATTTTGTTTTATTTTAAATAAAATAGTGATTGATAGATTTAAAAAGAAAGAAAAATAAAAAAAAATTTTAAAGAAAAATGACTAAAAAAATGAAATTTGACTTTGTAGTTGGATTAATTAAATTACTCACTAGTTGTAATACAATTCTATTAAAAAAATTCATCTTTGATTAACGGTTGCTATAAAATACTTGACTGTTTAACTTTTCGATGAAGGATGAGGCTTATTTTAACCATTTACATGTTAGTAATTTACAGAAATTACAGAGAAAGGTAATAATAGTATTATAAAATGTTATGCAAAGATAATAAAACGACAATTGAATGAATCATAAAAGAAAAGTGCATAATAATATTTGATAATAATATAAACATGTCACAAGCAACATATTTGTAAATGGGCCGTAAAAATCGTCAGTTATTCGTTATTGTTACTCATTAGGTTTCAATGAGAAAATAAAAAATAAATATTTCAAATTATTATAGGAAATATTTTTTATATTATATTATTCATCCCTTATCATATAATTTATTTTTTGATAAATTCCTAATAAATTATATATTATTATTCAGATGAAATAGGAGAACTGATAAGAATTTTCACTTAAATATTGAGGGATTCATAAATTTCATTTTGATAAAAATGATGGGATTATGTAAATGAGTGCAAAATAAAATATGAATTTAGAATCGATTTGAAAATCAATTAATAAATCCCAACAATAATTAAAATTTAATTATTTCAAAAGTTTTCATAATATACTTTTATATCAATTACCTATTTTCAATTCCCTACTATTTCTAAAAAATTTGTAAAACGTTTTTTGCGTACTAATGAAATAATTCAACGAATTTAAATTTTTTATTAATTATGATGATTGCAATATTTTAATGTTATACAATGTGGATGACAAATTTGTAAGTGGAGAGAGAAAAAATACGAAAATAAAATATTACAAATAAAACCAAATAAACTGAAGCAAGCTACACAATTTCACAGGGTATTGCAAATTTCGGAAAGCCATTTGCAAAGCCATCTTCCCAATAAAAACATAATTAGTTCAAGGATAAAATAAATGCCTACTTCTGCTAGGACGGTTGAGAGACGCATTACAGAAATGGGTCAAATTATATAAAAGGACAACACACAGATGCGTTAAGGAATGCCAAAGTCCTGAGTGTGACACTTGATGAGAGTGTTGATATAAATGGGAAACCACGTTTGACAATTGTAACTAGACACCGTGACACCAAAATGTGTGAAGAATTATGTAGTCTCGAATCTATGCATGATAATACAACGGGAAAGGAGATTTTAAAAATGTTTATTGGTCATTTTGACGAAAGAGGAATTGATATCAACAAGATATTTGCTGTTAAGACAGATGGTGCTCCTGCTATGGTATGTAGACTAATTTGATTCGTCAATTTTCTTGAAGAAAAATGGCCACCCCATTCTTAAGTTTCATATATTTGTGCATTGATTTCAAAAACCAATCTTAACAAACCAATGTTAACAGTATTTAAAATTGTAAATTTTCTTGTGGCACACTCTTCTCTAAAAAAAGACAGTTACAAGCTTTACTTCAAGAGATGGAGAGTACATATCAGCACATACCTCTTCATTGAAACGTTAGATGGATAATTTGCGCTAAAGTTCTGGAAAGGTTTGTTGGATGCTTCGACTCAATCAAAGTCTTTTTGGAAGAAAAATCTGAAAGATATCCCGAACTTGAAGACAGCTCACCTCAGCGAGTTTAATTTACGTCTGCAAGGTGTTGGACAAACGGTTATGGAGCTCTATGAGATATTGAATGCATTTAAAAAAATCGAAATTTATACTGAGAATATTAAAACACGGAATCTACTTTAAACATTTAGATAAACATTTGAAAAATTTCATTGAAAACAGTAAAGATCCAGATGTAATTCTTTGTGTAATTGATAAGTAAATGAATGGGCTAAATTTATTATAAATTTTTAATCAATTCAAAGATTTTAAGTCATTTGGTCCAATGTTTTCTTCCTTAATAAAACCAGATAGTATTGAGAACTTCGATTTACTAGTCTTTGAATGGATTGGCATTGCAGTTTTGAGATGCAATTAATCGATTTTAAAGATATTCATTATGGGTAAATAAATTGGCTGATTTACGTAAAGATTTGGAAAATTCCACCACCAATTATGAGCAATATAATTCTATCCTAATTTGTTGGTCATCTCTCCCCGAAAATTTTGACTGTCTCAAGAAAGTTGCATTTACAATGCTTTCAGCCTTTGGTTGGACTTTTTGTGTTATAATTTTATTTGGTTCAGTAGTGTTGGGCCAGAACACAAATAGCCTTGAGAATTGTTTAAATGCATCAGTAATACAGCACAAAAACCCAGCACCAAGATAACTTAAAATACTACATACAACACCAACTAAACATTTTAAAATCTGAGAGAATATAAATAAATATAAAATCAAAAAACATAAAAGTATAATAAAATAAATACAAAATGGATCAAGAACCGCACGAAATTTACATAAAAAATAACATAATAACAAGAAAGTTTGAGCGAAAAACGACCAGTTATATAAAAGTAAAAATTAATGAACAAATAAAATATTTTTGGGCTGAATAAATTTAATTAAAAATGTTAAAAATAAATTGCCAATTTAAATTAAGAAAATAATAAAAATTTAATTTAGATAACACAAATAATTTCAAGGTCGAATTTTGTTTAATCGCAATAAAAATAACACGCAAGGTTAATGTCAAATTATAGGTATATATACTGATGTGTTTTGATAGATTTTAATCTTATTTTTCAGTATTGATTAAAAATCTTATTTTTAATTGGTGTGTACAACTAGCTGAGAACCGTGGTAAGTGTTGTGTCTAAGCACGACGGCTGACAGCTAGCATGCGATTATTGATTGTGAACTAATGTCAGATGAATTGATGAAATGCTTATTATGATATTGTGACTAATGCCAGATGAATTGATGAAATACTTATTATGATTTTGTGAATTAATGCCGAATGAATTAATGATTAGTTCACGGCGATTTTTATGAATTCCCATTGTAGTATTTGACCAAATGAATTTATGGACGATGTAGAATGCCCAATAAAAATTTAAAGCCAACAATCTTTATGCATCGAGGCTTTTATTCAACTCCTATGGTAAATTTATTTATTTTTTTTTTCAGCCCACAGCCAAAACATATTGCAAGTTCGGTGTAAGTCCGCCAATAGCTCGTGCTCGTGAGAGATCTCGCCGTGGGTAACGACGGACTCGAACGTCAAATCATTGAACCTAAATAGCGAAAGGGGGTAGCTCGAGGGTGGGTCTTTTGCTCAACTTTCTTGCACTCAATTTAGATAAAATCGACAAACTTTTTAAACAACAATCGGCTCAAAATATCTTACACCGAGTAGTCCAGTGGGCACTCATTAAATATAATATGAACATAAATAGATCATAAGGACAAAGAGAGGGAAAGGATAGTGGGGAACATAGCGAAATCGTTGCAACAGTTAAAATGAATACCCATCGGAAAAAGATTAATCCGAACGACTAAAATCCGCAAAAATAATGTTTTAAATAATATATAAGAATTAAATCAAGTATGTTGAATTCAGACGGAAAATATGGGCAGAACGCTGCTCAAGTTTTCCGAATTAATTAAAATACTTATCGCAAATAGTAAAGTAAGGGTGGAATGTTGTTCAATCGTTAGTATAATATTCTTATAAACTGTAGGATAAGGGTGGAACGCTGCTCAAATTTTCCGAATCCATGAAAATACTTCATCGAAAACTGTATAATAAGGATAAAACCGTAAAATAAGGGTGGAACTCTGCTAAAATTTTTCGAATTAACAAAAATTATTTATCGATAACTGAAAAATACAAATGGATTACAGCTAAATTTTTATAAAAGAAAAATATTTTATAAAGCTAAGGAATAAGGAAGGATCCCTACTAAAAACTTAATAATAATAATAATAATAGTACGGATAATGGTAATAATAATAATAATAATAATAATAATAATAATAATAATAATAATAATAATAATAATAATAATAATAATAATAATAATAATAATAATAATAATAATAATAATAATAATAATAATAATAATAATAATAATGGTAACGGTAGAAATAAGGATAATAATAATAATAGCAATAGTAGTGATATGGATTAGAATAATACATATAATAGTAACAATGATAATGCTAGTATCAATAATAAGGAACATAGTAGTTATAATAGGGATAAGAGTAAGAGAGATACTGTATGGATATTTAACATAATAAAAGGTTTACAGGCCATAGAAAAATCATCAATACGGGGAACTACAAGAAGAACTAAGCGAATGGGTATAAAGATAAATTATATGAGAGTATAGAGTAACAATTGAAGGAGATAGGAGAACAATGGGACCTAAAAATCGAAATCGAGCACAGGCCTTCTATCGGCAGCTCGTTGGACCCATGGATCGTTCGGTCAAATATAGCATTAGCAATAGCGCTCACTTTTTGCGGACGATCTACCCACTCGAACACAGTTCCAACGTTGCTTTGCAACGGGGGCCGAGTGGTAAGCAAAAGATATTTGTATGGAGTTGTCAGGGTAACAACCATATAGTTTCAAAATATTAACACCCAGAAACCCACCAGTTGGAACTGTTTGCTCTGACTCTACGTGCTCTTTAAATGATACTGAAATAACTCAATACAGGAAAACTTTTTTTGATACAAACAATTTCACAACGATTCAAATGTTTCTGTTACAATATTGGCAGGAATCCCCACGGGATGCCGCCTTTCCAATTAACTAAAAAAATATCCTTGACACAAGTCTGACTAGTTTTCTTTTTCAATCATACGAACTCGTTCTGTTTTCCAATAAATCTTTTTAACTTTTCTATTGCTCGCAATTTTTTCTGAAATATTTGTATCCTTGTTGTTGATTTGAGATTCCTTTATATTGGGAATCTCTCCTCAACAACTAATCTGATTGACGGAAATTTAAATTGGACTCCCGGGGAATTAGTGGAATAGGTTGTTCACAGGGAGAAAATTATATTAGGGAATAATTAGTTACCTTCGTAATTACATTTATCAAAATCTGAGAATTTCTCCCAAATTTAATTTACTTTTTTTCATCAATTTAATTAATTTGTATTTTTTAAATAACTTTTTCTAGGGGTCCAAAATTTATTTTATATTATCATTTTCGTACTTGCCGCATCAGTTGGCATCGGCACGTACCCATTTCTCTGAAAAATATTGATTTTAATTTTTTGATTATTTTTAATTAATTATTTTGTTTCCAAATTATTTATTATAATTTTTTGAAAATCACATAATTCCAACAGACTTATATATGTGAACAAATATTTAATCCCTATCGAAGCTGGCTTACTATAGATCACTCTGAAGCATCTGTCTGAATTTAAGTCTCAAAATGCGTTCCTGATATCCCAGCTAAGTAAAGCCATGCAAGAGTAAGGATCACACTAGATTAGATAATCTGTTGATATGAAATATTTGTATATTATAATTTTTGACTACATTAAATTTGAATATACCAACAAGAAATATATTTTGTACCTATCATTTAAAATTATGTAGTTGTCGCTTCTCGGCACGCGAAGAATAAAAAATGACACTCATGTACTAAAAGGTTGCTCATCCCTGATCTACACATTTATTTGATAAATAAACATTCAAATATAATTTTATAATTAAAGAATAATTTGAAATTATCGATCGTAAATTCTGATGAATTAATATTTATTTAAAAATAACTAAATTATAAAATAAAAAACAATGAATCGTTGAGCACCAATTTAAAAATAAAATGATGGAACGATTGATCTACTTGATATTTCTAGAAATATCTCTCATAATTCTTAAGCAAGTTTCTTCACGCCACAACATAGAAACAGATTGCACTCCAACTGGCATGCCAATGGAATCTTTTTGATATTCAATAATTTTCCGATGGGTTCTCGTATTTCTCGGATAAGACTTTAATAATAGATCGATGTCATTTTGGTTGACAGTCGTTACTGGGGATGAGCCGGCTGGATAATCGAGTAAATTATAAATGGCTGTATAACTAATTATATCCATTATATATCCACTTGTGTTCAAAGGTGGTGCACAAATCGGCAAAACTGGACAAATAAGACCATCTAATTTTTCTTCTTGCCATTTCGTCAAAACCTTTTCTCGATAGTCTTTTATTTTTTCATTCAACTCCCATATTCCATACACAGACGGGACTCCTGCAATGGCATATAATGCATGGCTTTGATTTTTGTCAAAGGGATAAATTATATAACTTACGAACCGTTTCAAAAAATTTGGTACTTTTAATACATTCGTTGTGAACGATATAGAACTATCAACGGGATTATCTGCTATGTATTTTTCGACAAAACCTACACCTCCATCAGTAAATAAACACCGAAAATATAACTCAAATATAGCATAATCAATATCGGGAATGTCAAATTCAACTAATGTATGGCCAGCAGATTCTAACGCGTTCTTTGCCATTTCAACCGCTCTCGCAACAGCTGGAACTGGAGTAATTTGATTTCCACCCAAATGAACATAATAACCTATTCGCAGAGGTCTTTTCTTTTCATAAATTTTATCATTAAAACATAATGGTGGGCAATACGGGTCTAAATGATACAAATCACCACAAGCCATCGCTTTGAAAACAGTTACTAAATCATCAATCCTACGTGCCATAGGACCAACAGAAACATTGATAATGTTCTGTGTTGGATACCTAAGTTTACCATGACGACGACTAAAACGCATTGCAGTTGGTTTCAAACCATAAACACCACAATAATATGCAGGAACTCTAATACTACCTCCAATATCGCTACCTAGCCCCACTAGAGACGCTCCACATCCTAAAATAGCTCCTTCGCCACCAGAACTACCACCACATGTTCGAGATTTATTAAAGGGATTTAAAGTCACACCATAAATTGGATTGGAAGACTCAAGAGAATACCCAGTTTGGCATACATTTGTTGTAACAAATGGAATCATTCCTTGTAAATGTAATGTACGCACCATCATATCGTCTTTTTCAGACGGCTGAAACATTCTATCTGGCATGCCCATTGTAGAATCACAACCTTTAACCATAAATGATTCCTTAATACTTACGGGAATGCCTTTTAATATTCCCCTTTTAGATGTTTCACCACCTAAGACATCCACATCAGCATTTGGATTCAAATCTGTTATAAAATTATACTCCTTATCTAAAACCAATGCTTTAGCCTGATATGATTGCAGAATATCAACTGGGGTTAAAGTTCCATTTTCAATAGCCTTCAACAAATCATTTAGAGATAAGTTTGTAATTTTATCCATATTAATAAATGGTGAACCAATATCTTCTAATTTGGTAATAAGATCATTTTTCTTTTGCTCTAATTCTTTTCGTTTCTTCTGGATAAGATTAGCAGTTTTTATTTTACGAAAAACAACATATCCAATGTAACCAGCAGCGCCAACTGCTACCACTGCACAGGAAATTTTTAAAATATTATTTTTTGTTTTGGGATCTACATTATTTATTTTATCCATTAAAATAAAATTATTTCGGAATTTTCAAAATATACAACAAATAATAAAAACAAATAAAAGATTAAAACAAATTGATTTAAAATTATTTATTTACAAACACAAATTACATTGATAAATATTGAATACTCTTAACTCTGTTGACTTAACCACAAGTTTTGAAATTTTAAAAATCTATTTCTTCTAACTTTAGAAACATATTCTGATTTCACCTAAAATATAGTTAATAATATTAAAAGTTTAAAATTTTTTGCACTTTTTGACGATTATTTTGTTTGTTGATTCTATAAAATACACCACAAGATCCAACTGACCAAGTTAACTTTGTAGTTTCATATTGAACTAATAAATTATGGCCTTCCTCTGCCACCGGACACATGTGACCAGTCATAACAGTACCCGTAAGAAACTACCAATAGGATAAACTTAAGTAAAATAAAAAAAGAAACCCAACTCTATAAAGAAAATTTTCATCAGCCCCATCAAAAACATAACAAATTAACTGCACAATAGAACTGTGCCAATCAGTTGCCTGTGCACTCCTTTTGATAAGCGAATCTGTCTGCTCCTATTAATAACAATTGAGATGAGTAATTAATACTTCGAAAATAAATAATAACTTCGTTTAAACTTTCGTCATTGCGTCCCTTAATAAATGAAATATTATTTATGCTTTTTCGAAGAGATCTAAGCAAAAAAACAGGAACGGATATTCTTTTATTTAATCCAATATTATGAAGTCCATCACTGAACCCCAGCTTCTCCGAACAGGTAACATAACGCTCAATATAATGCTTCCAACTCATAACCGGTGGCAAATTACTTTCGGAAATAACAGATTTTGAAACATGCGGTATAGCTAGAAATAATACCATAAAATTTCTATAGTGCTTTACATTCGAATTTAATTAATATTTATCTTAAAAGGAAATCGAAAAAAGTACAATGACAAATGAAATGAGAGCTGTAGTTAGTACTTCTGGACGGGCCAAGAAGTTTAGCAACTATATTTAAGGACTAAAAAAAGCTTGTAGGAAAAGTGCAATAAATTTTAACTTTTTTATTAGGATGTGAATAATTCTGTCTTTATGCGATAAATACTTTTGGGAAGATTGACGAAGCATAAAACTTGATCTATGTGATGGAAACAGAATAAAACGATTGAGGAAAAGGTATTAAACCAAAGGTGTGTTGCTCTACAATCTTGGAAAGTAAGACTGAATGAAGGTAAGAAAACAAAAGAGAAATAGCAGAGAATTGAAAAAATAAAACAATAAAAATAGATAAGGTAGTTTTAATTTAAAAGTACAAAGTAAAGAAAAAGAATAACCCGAAATTAGTTTTAAATATCTCGAAAGTCTGCTTGAGATAAGGAAAACGGTTTACCAGACTTAATATTAACATTAATCTCGACAACTGTCAGTGAAAGAATTGTAATGGACTTAACGAAATATGCGGGAAAAGGAATCGAGATTGAATTTAGAACATAGGCTATAAAAGGAAAACGCAACTGGAATCAGAACAGAAATTGTGAAAGGAGAAAAATCAAAAAGGAGTTATCAAGATAAAAGCGAATTAAACAGTACAAAGTGATAAGGAGAAACAAAAGTGAAATTAGACAAGTAAAGAGAAACCAGAGATTATTGTCAAAATAAAGAAACAGTTGAATTTGTTAATGTCTCGAATAATTTCAAGTCAAAGCAACGAAAGCAACTAAATCGATTTTACCGAGTGTTAACGCCAGAAGCATCAATCAGGTGTTTACGAGTTACAAGTGCTATTCTTCGGGAAGGGTGGTAATGAGTTGTGATATTGAATTATTCGTGCTAGTGTAATTTGGTAATCGATTGTATTGATCAATAAATTTTATATTATCTGAAATTCTTTGTTATTATTAACCCTTTTGATTGATACTTGTAAAATAAACTGAGTTCAGGTTTGATATTAAGTTTCACTTAACAAATTTCCTGAAAATTAACACTTTTCCTTCTTTTTATAACAAGAAATGGAATTCATTATTTCTCTCATAAATTCTCAATTGAAAGAAACCAATCGATATAACCCCGCATATTATCAATTAGCGGAATAAAATAGATGTTACTACACTCATTTTACTAATATTTTTAAATCAGCCAATCAGACGGTATTTTGATAATACTACAAGATTAATTGACAAGTATGCAAGGTCATTAAAACTATCAATATATAATGTGAAAATTGAGATTATAAATGCATTCCAGAGACTGAATACAGTAAATTGATTGGTTATAATTCAAAATACAATATTACTTTGGATTGCGTTTTAATGTCATTTGTTTTATCGGAGACAAAGAAAACTTGTGCCTTTTATTGTATTTGAAAACTAATTTCAGTTGTTATTATAAAGTATTCAATGGAAGCTGTTATTGGTGGCGATACTGCGTCAGATGATCAGCATACGGGTGATGATTCTATTGAGGTTACTGAAGAGGAAAAGAATGAATGAAAGGAGAACTTTTGAGAGGTGAATTATGCTGAACCTGAAACTTTGTTAACTGGTGCAATGTCTACTACAAGGTTACCAAACAAATTATTTCTGACGAAGCAATGTCAATTATGGATAATTCTATGAGTTTACGAGAGAATTGCAATTGAAGCTAGTCGATTGGCACATAATTACAAGAAGTAAACCACATTGGATCCAGGAAAGTGTATACGAGTTAATCCTACAACTATTTCTATGTATGATGATATAACTAATGACATAGCAACCATTAAACTGATTAACGGGTATTTCTAACCAACATAAGTGATTATCCCGACTAGTTGATTGTAGCAGTTAAGGAGTGATAGCAGAAGCATTGAGAGTTATTGATAGAGCTCTCATAACTTTTGGTTCAGAGTACCAGTATGCCATATTTAACAATTTAATTGCGCTTTCCCAGCAAATGTTTAATGATTATTTTCAAATTTAACCCATCTATCTACCTATCTTTTCCTATGTATCTACATAAATATATACACACATTCATTCATTATTCAATCAATTAATATCATTTAACGATTTAATCAATCCTCTAATCATTCATTTTATTCATCAATCATTAATATATTCAAACAACTATTCAAATGTTAATTCCATCAATTACTCAACTATTCATTCAATCAGATATATTCAAATATTCATTCAATCAATCACTCAAATAGTTAATCAATCCATTATTCAAATATTTATTCATTGAATCAATTATATTCAATCAATCAAATTTCAAATATTTATTCAATCAATCATTCAAATATTCGTCAATTATTCATTCAATCAATAATCATTATAAAAATATAAGTATCTTCTCTATAATATTTGGTACAAATTTGGAAAAGATCTTAAAGGAAAAATTTGTACTGCACTAACATATGTTGATATAAGTATTAAATTTTAACCAATAAATAAATAAACTTAATTTAATTCTCTACAAGATAACAAAATACAATAATCAAAAGATTTACATTTTATTGAAATATTTAATGACTTTAGTACTCTTTAATTTATTTCTGATAGTGAAAATTTCGGTAATCTTATCGAGCAATTTATTTCAATTTTTATGAGATATAAATATTTTAAGAATGCAGTTGAAAGCATAATTCAAAAAAATACCCGAGATTTTAAATTTTCAACTGACAATTAGAATGGATTTCAAACTGAGTACCAAAAAATATCGATTGAATTCAAATAATTTGGTTTTTGCAAATTTTAATCCCAGAATCAATGCCGATTTCTTCGAGTTTTAATTTAAATATAGTAATCTTTGATATAAAACTGAATTTTATTTCGAATAAATTTAAAAAAATTTAATTTTATTCCTATCTCTCTCAGTTGCGAACCCAAGTTAAAGAATCAATAATTAAAAAATAAAAATAAACTAATAAATAATAAACAAAAATAATTAATAAAATAAAATTAATAAATAATAATAAAAATAAATCAATAAAAAATAATATTAAATATAATAATTAATAAAAATAAGCAATAATAAAAATAAGCAATAATAAATTAATATAATAATTAATAAAATAAGCAATAATAAATTAATATAATAATTAATAATAATAAAGAAAAATAATTAATAAAAATAAGCAATAATAAATTAATATAATAATTAATAATAATAAACAAAAATAAATTTATATAATAATTAATAAAAATAAACAAAAATAATTAATAAAAATAAGCAATAATAAATTAATATAATAATTAATAATAATAAACAAAAATAATTAATAAAATAAAATTAATAAATAATAATAAAAATAAATCAATAAAAAATAATATTAAATATAATAATTAATAAAAATAAGCAATAATAAATTAATATAATAATTAATAAAAATAAGCAATAATAAATTAATATAATAATTAATAATAATAAGCAATAATAAATTAATATAATAATTAATAATAATAAAAAAAATAAACAATAATAAATTTATATAATAATTAATAAAAATAAGCAATAATAAATTAATATAATAATTAATAAAAATAAGCAATAATAAATTAATATAATAATTAATAATAATAAACAAAAATAAATTTATATAATAATTAATAAAAATAAACAAAAATAATTAATAAAAATAAGCAATAATAAATTAATATAATAATTAATAATAATAAACAAAAATAATTAATAAATAATAATACTAAATATAATAATTAAACAACAGAATAAAAATTAATAAATAATAATAAAACATTTTACCTGACTACGAAAAACCATCTGGAATCAGATTTTCCCACAAATTTATCACAACAGCCCTAAGTTTTTGTACTAAATATCATATCTAATCCTGAAATTCTATTTTAAAATTACCTAAATTTGAATTTTTCACTGAAAAATATCTCAATTACAATAAAATCCCACTAGCAGTAAAAAGGAAAAAAAATCAATAATAGCACATTATAAACCCCACACAAATTCATTAAAAAGAGGGAAATTTTAAAATATATATATTCTCTATAAAATCGGTGTACCTGGAGTACTACTTGAAGGTTCTTCTTTGATTTTAGATGCGTCTTCTTGAGATTCTGATCCGGAACTGTTGCCAGGAGATACATCTAACAACGTTATACACATGTGACCGGAACATTTTGTAGGTGGGTTACGATGGAATAAAATCAACACCAAAGGTTCATTGTAGTGCATTGCCAATCGTGACGCAGCTTGTAAATATGCAAATTCATCTTTGATAGTTTCCTCATTTCTCGTTTCAAAAAGTGCTCCTGTGCCAGTGATATTTATTCTGAATTGTAGTAATATTATATCTAGGGAGGCGTTTTCCTTAATCCAACTCTACTAACTTCAATTTGTTCTCACGTTCGTCTTGGCCATAGAAATGTTTACTACACTGTTTAAACAGGGCTGACAATTTCCTACTGAAATTGTCAGTACAACTGATTATTTGCAACTGTTTCACTAGAGTAGTGATTAGTTTATCCATACTGAACCAAATATATCCGTGAATGCCGAACATTTCACGCATTTTATCCTCGAAATTTGCTGTGTCTTCGCAGCTGTCGAGTAAATCTTTTACCAGATTAATTGCCTCTTGATAATAATCTTCGGGATTTAATTGATCTAAATAAATTTTCGAATACAAGCCACGTGAGACAGAAATTCGATTTAAAAACCATAGAAACAGTCGAGTTGTATACTATCACTTAATGATTATCGGTTTAGAGATTATTGAATTATTCAGTGAGATATTGATTTATAATTCAAAAAAAAAGATTATTGACAAGAATAATGACGGGGATGTGTGTAGGGAAGTTGAATATTACAATTAATGTGTATACAGGTAATTTTATATCAAATTTACAAGTACATTTATTCACTTTGTTCAGAATCGGTAACGCTGAGTTGTAACAAGCAAATATGGTGATTAGTTATTCTAGTATTCGAGTGCTTAGCAAATGCTTTTAAGAAGTTTGATTTTAATAGGTCCCAATTGAACGTTTTTCTTTTAGTATTTACTTTATTACAGCAACAGATCAAATTTCCCCCTAAAGCAACACTCTTTCTCATTTGTTGTTCTTTAACGATTTTTTGCTTGTTTTTTTCAGTTCAAGTAAATGCAGTAATGTGTAAATCTAGTCTTTGAGTGCTTAGAAAATGCTTGATTTTTATTAGTCAGCTTTGATCTTTTTCGTTTTCTTTTAACATTACTTTACTTCATTACACGAGATAAAATTTTACCCTTAAGTAAATGCAGTAATATGTAATTCTTGTCTTTTAGTGTTTAGCAAGTGTTTTAGACAAGCTTGAATTTTATAAGTTAGCATTTTTCGTTTCATTTGAACCTTTTTTTGGCGACAATATATTGATATGGTAAATTCCTTTTAAACTCCATTGGCGACTATACGTCATCAACATATGTATTACTTACTCCTAATAATATCTCTAAATACTTATCAATTAATTTACCCTGTTGACATATTGTCACTAACGGATTACAACTGCTTAATATACATCTATTTTCAATACAGTAATAGATCAAATTTCCCGAAGTCATTTGTTGTTGTTTAATGGTGTTTGCTCTTTCAGTAAGTGTATGTTTCAGATCAAATGTTTCGATGAATATTTACAGTGTAGAACAAAACCATACATTTCCTCAGGGAAGTCAAAGTATTAATAAAATTAAGAATTGTGCAAATCAATTATTTGAAGAGTGAAATTATTTACCAGAATAATCATTGTAAAATAGACAATTGAAATGGTTTATTTCATTAAATCGATTCATAGGAATACGGTATTGTATATGTCGAGTTCTAAGAGAATTTAAGAATTTTCCGTAAATTGTTGTAGAAAAGTATTTTATTAGGGAACCTATCAAGTTAGATCAGAAATTTGACATGTGTATTTATCGTGAGTCCAAATCGAGGAACTGCAGAGCATTAGAAAAGGAAACCATCAACAAACTGTGTCGATAGTCAAATGATTGTGAATTCTAGTGTTATTATAAACTGTTTGGAATCTGTAATGCCGTTAATCAATCAGATACAATGAAAGAAACATTATTTATCAGCTCTTTGAAGCAGCATATGGAAATGAAGAGAGTTGCTCTGACAGGAACAGTGTGATTGTTGAAAAAGGAAGTGAATAGCCATAGGAAATTGAAGATAATTTTGAAATAGGCTTAATATAAGCATTAAAACTGTGCAGAACATGCTGGAAGATAACATTGACATGTACAATCTAATGTTAATAATCAACAAAAGTAATATAACACAGTGAAATATCGATTAAAATATTAAAAATAATGTGCAATCCAATATTATTAATCAAAAAATAATAAAGCACTAAATATTGATTTTTAATTTAAATATTCAAAATAAAGTGCATTTCAATATTATTAGTCAATAAACTAATATTAAACAATGGGGTATTGATTTATAACTTAAATATTAAAAATAATTTGTAATACAATATGATTATTCAAAATAGTAAGTAATAAAGCACTAAAATATTGATTAATGATTTAAAAATTAAAAATAACGTACAATCTAATGTTAATAATCAACAAAAGTAATATAACACCGTGAAATATCGATTAAAATATTAAAAATAATGGGCAATCCAATATTATTAATCAAAAAATAATAACGCACTAAATATTGATTTATAATTTAAATATTATAAATAATGTGAAATCAAATATTATTAATTAAAAGGTAATTCAACATTGAAATATTGATTAATTATTTAAATTTTAAAAATAAATATTGATTTATAATTTAAATAGAAAATAAAAATTGCCTTACTGGATTTTTTGTAAAGTAACAAATCAGCGACTTCTTTTATATTCTGTTTTTTTTCTTCTTTGTATTTGGAAACTAACTGTTCCGCCTTTACTTTCAAGGAGGCCAGCCTATCGATGAGGAGATGATAAAGCCGAATGAAGACATACCTAGCAAAGTCGGATTGTCAGATTAGTATTGCTGTGGGATAAAAAACACTCAATATTATTACCATTGCTTGTTGCCAACAAATAATTTATAGTGGTTTTCTTTATCGGCATTATTTTTAATGCGGGAACACGAAGAAGTATCCAAATGGCAATTATTACCATTTACAGAGTCTTCTTCATCATCGGAAACATTAAACCTTTCATCGATGAAAATATCCTGCATCGTAATTCGCATCTGAATAGAGAAAAGAGAAATTAAAGGCTTTTCTGTGAATTGGCAATAATTTCCTTTACCAATATTTTCATATTTGTCTTATCATCTTTGCTGAAATTACTCTGGCGTTTCAGGTGATGTATCACTAATGAAGCGGCATCCGATAACAGATCATACCAATCTAGCTTATCGAATAAATACATTTTTTGCTGAAATGGATAATCTAGAATGGATTTTGCATATTGCGAATCACATGGAAACAACAATAACATGTGGTAATCGGGAGAAGGAGAAATTTTATCATTATACTCGATTACGCCGGCTGAACTGTAAGAAAGAGTTCCCCATTTTTCAGGCTTTTCTAATTTCCAGGTACGTTTAGTATGTAATAGTGATTCTATCAAATAAGTAACCGAGCTTATGTCTTGATAGTTAATAAGACGTAGCGGTTTAATCTAGAATGATATTGCAAAATGAATTTGGGTACAAAATTTATCAATTTAATAGAATTGCCTTTATTAAGGTGATTAAGTAGAAATAACCGAGGGAAATAGATCTAGTGGATTCTAGTGAACTGAGAGTGATTTAGTTCTGTATTTATCATGATCAATATCGATCACAGTGAGCAATATACGGTTAGGAGAATGGAAATCGAATGACGAGAAGTATGGAAGGATTTTTGAAACTACAGAAAATATAACAAAAACTGATGAAAAATAGACAGAGAAGACAATATAAGATCAATAAGTACTGAAATATAGGCAGAAAAGACAATATAAGATCAATATTAACTGAAAAATTGTCAGAAAAGACAATATAAGATCAATAAGTACTGAAATATAGGCAGAAAAGACAATATAAGATCAATAAGTACTGAAATATAGGCAGAAAAGACAATATAAGATCAATAAGTACTGAAATATAGGCAGAAAAGACAATATAAGATCAATAAGTACTGAAATATAGGCAGAAAAGACAATATAAGATCAATAAGTACTGAAACATAGGCAGAAAAGACAATATAAGATCAATATTAACTGAAAAATAGACAGAAAAGACAATATAAGATGAATAAGTACTGTCAGTTTCCTTGAAACTGATGAACCGAGAATGATTTATTAGCATTTAGGAGAATGGAAATAAACGAAGAGAATTAGAGTTTTCCTGAAATTTCAGAAGAACTAGTGAAAGTTCAACTTTTTGTTTGATAAATATCAAATTTGCACTTCTCTTTGAAATGATGCTATAGAAATGGTTTTTGAAGTGGAATATCACAGAGTAATCAAATTCTATTTTAAATGAATTTAAAAAAAATCTGATTATTTAGCATTAAATAATAATGGATTATTTGGGTGAAGTTTAAATATGATTTTTCGGAGCGAAATTTAAAACTAAATTTTATATTTCTGAAAAGTTGTCTATATATATATATATCACTACTGATTTTCATAATTTTACAATCGGTATTTTATAAATTTACATTTATTGATTTTTAAAATTTTTAGTTTTCACTCAGATGAAAAATATTTATTAATATATAATTGGATTAGGTTGTAGATTAATTGTGTTTTGTTTAAATATTTGAAATAGTGCGGGAATTTCAAAACAAAAACATTTTCAACAAATCATTGAATTTTGAGAAATCAAATTGCGGGAAATTTTTAGCATTATTGATTTTTAAGTATTTTATTTTACTTATGATCTACTTGATAGGTTTTTCAGAGTATTCTTGATTGTTTGATAGAGAATAAAGCTCTCAGTATGATGACAAGGTTTTAGGATTTATTGATTTTCAAAGTTGAAAATTTTCCAACGTAATCAATAATTTTAAAATTATTGAAATGTTCGCAGTGATTCAGTCGATATTTTTAAATTTAAATTCTCGATAAATTTATTGAATTTCATAAAAGATATTGAATTTTGAGAAATTTTTGTATTATCGATTTTCATGTATTTTTATTTTGCAAATCATCCACTGAATAGTTTTCAAAGTAATCTTTATTGTTTGATAGAGAATTAAAAGCTCAACATGACTTTATTGATTTTAAAAATTCCAAATGACGTAATCAATAGTTTTCAAATTATTTCTCAATATTTTGCAAATAATAAAATTCTCCAAAAAATGAATTATAAAATTTTCCAGATATCTAATCGATTAATTTCAAATTTTAATTTAGTTGATTTTCACACAATTAAATTCCCTATATAATAATGTGAAAATTTTACGAATTTATTGATTTTTAAAAATATTGATTTAAAATGTTATAGAAAAATTATTGATTTTCAGAGATTTATATTTTGGTCTAAAATTATCGATTAGGCCGGTAACAATCGGTAATCAGGAAAATTTCCTTCTGGTTATTTATATATACTACCCAAATATGGACAAGATATTAAAATACCTTTACTATACCATCTAATTGGCCCAATAACGTCTTTGGTCGCGTCATTCCCGCATCTTTGGCTCGGAAATTGATTGCCTGATAATCTAAAGACTTCAATAGATATAAATCTTGATCTCGCCAATGTCTTCGAAACTGTTTAATTTTCTCTTTCCATTCGACATCTTTCTCCTTCAACCGCTCCAGAACTATCGGAACGACGATAGCAGGGTGGTTTTTCAATCCGTTTATTATATCGACAGCTTTGTCGCCGTAAATCCTTATTGCAAAATAAAGCAGTCAAAAATAAATCGATTTAAAATATTTCAAAAGTTTCTATAATAAATATTTTAAATTTTTATTAAAAATAATTTTTTAAAATTAATAATAAAAATTATAATTATTATTTCTAATAAATAATTTTATTAATAAATTATTTTTTTATATAATTTTTAATAAATAATTTTTTTATAATTAATATTTTTATATTTTATTATCAATTATTATTTATATTTTTAGTAAGAAATTATTGTTTATTAATTTTTTTGATTATAAAATTAACAATAAAAATTATAATTATTATTTCTAATACTAAATTATTTTTTATATAATTTCTAATAAATAATATTTTTTATATTTTATTATCAATTTTTATTAATTTTTAAAAATTAATATTAATAATTATTTAATTTTATTATCATTATAAATTATTTAAAATTACTGCTATTAAATTTGTAAAAATTTAAATTATAATTTTTAAAAATTAATTTTATTATTTTAAATTTATTAACATTTAAATTTTTAGTATTTATAAGTTTATTATCCTTAAAAGTTAATCTATGACAACACTAATTATAATTAATTTTTTATATAATTTTTTTAATAAATTATATTTTATTATTATTACGACAATTATTATTTTCAAAAATTATTTATATTCCTAATAATTAATAATTATTAATTCTAATAATGAATTATTTTTTTATATAATTTTTTTAATAAATTATATTTTATTATTATTACGACAATTATTATTTTCAAAAATTATTTATATTTCTAATAATTAATAATTATTAATTCTAATAATGAATTATTTTTTATTAATTTTTTTGATTATAAAATTAACAATAAAAATTATAATTATTATTTCTAATAATAATAATTTATTATTATTATTATAAATTATATAAAATTACTGCTATTAAATTTTTAAAAATTTGTTATTATAAACAATATTTCAATAATTAATTAAATTGTTATTTATTTATTTATTAATCTATAAGTTAATCTATAACAACACTAATTAATTACGCATCATTTTTTACTTATATTTAATTTAAATTAATAGTACATATAATAAAATTAATTACTTTTATTATTATTTATATTCTAAATAATAATTGTAATATCCAAAATTAATTAATATAGTCAATAATTACAATTATTTATTATTAAAATTTTAAATTACTAATTGTTTAATATCGATACAGATAAAATATTTAATATTCATTTTTTTGATATTTAATTATTTTTAATTATAATAATTTAAATTATAAATATTATTATTAACAATTACTATATATAAATTTATTTTTATTTTAAATAATTGATTTATTATTAATAATTTTATATTTTATTTTTTTAATAAAAAAAAATATTTATTATCATAAATAATTTTAAATGTGAAATTGATAATTTTTAGTATTTTTAATATTTACTTTTATTTTAAATAATTGATATATTATTATCATATTTAATGACTAATAATAATTATTATTATTATTTTAATATTTTACTCAGCTTTATCAACTTTACATTTAACATTAATTATGATAATAAATATTTAAACTTATTTAATCAAATGTAAAAAATCATTTAATCATTTGAAAATATATTCACCTTTGAATAGCCTTATTAAATAAAATTGAAGAACTTCGGTACAGATTTTCTTCGAAATTAAAATCATTAATTTGATCAGTTGTCATTTCTTTCAGTCGTATTTGCATATCAGCCAATCTAATCATTGCTGCTTTGTTCATTTCCATTACCATATCGATTTCGTATCGTTCATCTTCAATTTTAAATACAGACTCCTCGAAAACCGTTTTCTTAGAGAACACAAACGGAGTATCTTCAGCTGACAATGATCGATGGCAAATGAAACTATAATTCAATACCTGAACAAGTAAAAATGAGAAATATCGATTATTTATTTACGAATAAATATGACTTACCTCTTTACAAATTTTATTTTTAGACTGAGCCATTGATCGAGGCTCAGTAAATTCTTCTGGTAAGATGCGATAATGTGAGCCACAGATTTCCAATTTGCTTAGTTCGACATTTTTTCGCCAGAACACGTTTTTCGATAACATAGAGTTGGAGCTTGATATCAAATTCATGTTAATGTTCGGTGCATTGATGCTTACGTTCGATAGGGAATTGCAATCTTTAGCGGTGGAAATCGATACTACAGGCTGGAAATTAATTTATTTTAAAGCATTATTATACTATCCGATTCACATGTACTTATTTGATATTTATTACTAATTAAATAAAAAATAATATAGAAAAAAATATATATAATAGTAAAACATATAGAGAATTGAAAATTAAAAAATGATTAAAATTTTTAAAAAAATTATTATAATAATACAATTTAAATACATTATTAATAAAATAAAAATAAAATACAAATTAAATGACAATATTAATAGAAAAATTTTATAATTAAAAACATTATTTTATTTTTTAATAAATATTAAAATAAAATTAATTATAAACAAATATTAATAATAAAAAATAATAAAACTTCAAATACACAATAATTAAATAAAAATATTAATAGAAAAATTTTTAAAAAATTATTTTATTAAAAACATTATTTTATTTATTAAAATAAAATACTTTTATGAAAAATGATTATGTAATAAAAATAAATTATAAACAATCATTAATAATAACATTTAATAAAACATCAAAATCACAATAATAATTAAATGAAAAATTAAAAGCATAAATTGTGAATCAAGAATATTAAATTATAAAAAATTCTATTAATAATACAAATTAAATATAAATATATAATAAAAAATACATATAAAAACTAATATTTAAATTAATCTTAAAATATTATCAATAATATTGTGAAATATATTTAAAAAATATTATTAAATATTAACGAATAAATTAACAATAAATTAATATTACAATAATAATATTTATTATAAATAAAAAATAATAATAGATAATAACAAATATATTTATTAATATAAACTAAATAACTTAATAATAAATATTATTTAATTATTATTTTAATTTAGTAAATTAAAATTTAATTAAAATTTATTAAAGCAATTTTTACACAATATTATATTAGATGAAAAATAACTATATTTATGGTTTAATTTAAACAATTTATAATATAAATCAAATCCGACTTACAGAATTAACTGTGGCAGTGTCATACATATAACTTGAATCCTTACTGGAATCAAGTGTGTACACTTTGTCATGATCATTGATTTTTTCTAATAGACTAACGAAATTCTGCCAGACTTCTGATCTCTTGGAAAAGAACGGTTTCACTGTCGATTTCAGTTGCTCGGCGTTCATAATGCGCTTATTGAACAGATCTATTGTGTTCACGAAACTGTAATAGGCAGTTTCAGATGGCAATTCCAACAGCTCCTGACACATGGCACTGATGACATCAAAATGACGAATTTTTGATAATTCATGATTGCTTAGCAGATTTATCTTTATGGCATCTCGATTGGATATCGCTGAACTGGCGGTTCTTAACCTCTTGGTCGGTGGATGATTGCTCGTACTAATTCTTCGATCAGTATTCAGATCTTGAACCAAATTACGTTTCGGTGTTTGAGATACAGACGCAATAGAAACGGGTGGAACAGAAGTTGAAGCCGGCCGAAAATAATCGATCTGGTTCTTTTCGATTGATTCATCAATACTATCGATTTTGGGAACATTAACACATTGAATTTTCGATTTTTCGTTGACGGGAATAATATTCGATGGATTGATATAGCAATTTTGAGTGGAATTCGGAATAGTTTTATAACCAGAAGAAGAACGTCGACCGGAACACAAGTCATTGTCACTCTGAAAGAACAAAGATTGATAAAATGTGTGTCTAAAACTGAGATATATTTATTCCAGATAATAACGATATATAATACATTTTGGAACATCGAAAATAATAACTTTAAAATTCTTGAAAAATTCGTTGTAATCAGCAGCTCTGTACTCGATTCCACTCAACTCTTTAATTGAATTTTGAATACGCTTTACAAATATTTTCAGTGATTTTATTTACAATTCGATTTTTCATTTCTTATCGATTAAATATAATCCAAAACAATCATATATTTATTTGTAATGTGCAAAATTCATTTATGAATATTAAAAACGAATAAGCTATAATTATAAAATGAAGCGTACAAGAGGATGTAGTCGTCATTGAAAAGAGTTAAAAATCGGATAATATATCATTACAAATATTCTCAAATAAATAATAATGATCAAATATTTAGCAATAATTAAAAATAATAATAAAAATTAATAATAAATAACAATAATAAATAATAATAATAATAAAAAACAATAAAAAATAATAATAAAAATTAATAATAAATAATAATAAAAAATAATAATTATAAATAATAATAATAAATAATATCTAATAATAACAATAAACAATAATAGTAATAATAATAATGCATAATATTAATAAATAATAATAATTAATAGCAATATTAATAATATTAATTAATAATAGCAACATTAATATTAATAATAATAAATTATAATAATAAAAACAATAATAATTAATAATAAATAATAAGAATAGATAACAATAATAAATAATAATGCATAATATTAATAAACAATAATAAAAAATAATAATATTTAAAAATAACAATAAACAATAATATAAATAATAATAATATTTAATAATAACAATAAACAATAATAGTAATAATGCATAATATTAATAATAATAAATTATAATAATAAAAATAATAATAACAATAAACAATAATAGTAATAGTAATAATAATGCATAATATTAATAAACAATAATAATTAATATTAATAATAATTAATAATAAATAATAACAATAAAAAATAATAATATTTAATAATAACAATAAACAATAATAGTAATAATAATAAAAATGCATAATATTAATAAACAATAATAATAAAATACATCATAATAAAATCTCAATGAATTCCTAAAAAGATATGCAAAATTAAAGATTAATAAAAGTAATTAGAAATGAATAGAAAAGAGAAATTAACCAGATTATTTCCAAAACTGACCGAATCTGGTAAAAAAGTACTGAATTCCTGCAATAAATCTTGTTCATTATCAAACAATTTTGCGACTTCCTGCGAAACTTCCGTTTCGGTTTGTTTTCGTTTTACTAAATCGGGATTTTTCTGTTCTTTTTGGTACCAATGTAAAATCTCCAGAAATCTTTTGTAGACATCTGGCTGCTTTTGAAATCGATTCTGAAAAATATTCAAACATAATTAAATCGGTTTGAGAAATAAACAAAAAACTGTTCTACTTTTATTTTGTTAACATATTCAACTGCATGATTGAATTCACTGGGGGTTTGAGATTGAGGAATACCGGGAGAAATTGATTTCAAACTAATAATCGAGTTTCCTTTAAATAAAAAAAAGTATAATTGAAAGGAAATACATTTAATTGTTAAAAATGCGTTTAGCTTTTGAATAATTTGACTAAACTGATAAAATGTTTATAACAAATTAAAATGAAAATAAAACCGCATAAATACATTGACAGTCTGATCATATAATTTGTCTAATTTAATCAATAGCATTTAATAAAATGTATGCACTATTAAGCACTTAAAAACTGATTTCACTATATATAAATTATTGACCGTTACAATATGTAAAGTACATATTACAAATGTTGCTTACTTTTAATATTTTATAATTCTATTTATCGTCTATTCGTAACTTTTAATTATATCACGAATTTAATTTCTTTATATTTTACATATTGGTGAAAAAATTCTAAGTAACAGGACTATTATAATCATATGCATAAAGTTAGAAATTCAGATAGTTATTTGGAATAAAACTATATGACATCATGAAATAACCCATTTTTGAGATAAAAGATTTGAAGTTAATGGAAATGGAAAATTTCCGTGAACTGTTTTGAACAAAGATGTAAGTAAAGATAATTAAATATGAGACATGGGAAATTATGTTCGATAAATAATACAAATAAAAAACGGCCGGCATTGATCGAAAAATTTTGAATTTTAAAATTAAATCACAATTGGTCAATTATTATTTATCTAATTTTTCATAGTTTTTATAATTAAATAAAAAATATATCTAAAATTGAACAATTAGAAGGTTTAACTTTGTATCTTTAATCATTATTTATTAGTTAAACCAAATCATTACCACTTTGAATAATTGGAATTTGATTAACATCAGCTCTTTCTGATTCTACTATACTGACATTTTCATGTGACAAATCACTATCGATGGAAACTTCGATAGGAGGATTTACAATGGTATTTGAATAAATTGCATAAGGTTGACTATTTACAATAGAAGGAGTATTAATGATATTAATTGACGTGGGATGAATATTGTCTGGATAATTGATAATGGGAGGAGTTTGATAAGCACTCATTTGATAACCTGGTGGAAGAAAAGTATTAAATCCTTCAATCAAATCCTGGTGTCCATGAAATAAAGTAAGGACATTTTGAATTACGGTTTCTGTATTTATTCTAAAACGCACAATTGTTTATGAAGTTTGTTTTCGACTTTAATTCAATACTTTTGAGCTTTGAAATCTTTCATGACTTCAAGAAATTTTTTATAAATTTCTTCATTAAATCTTCCTTTAACTCTATCGATATATTTCAAGGCATCTTCGACTTTTAACTTTCCAGAGTTTTCTGTTGTAGTTTGAATATTATAATTTTGATTTCCACTTGTCATAGTGCCATGATAACTTGGAAAATGGGAATGATCAGTACCTGGATTAGACATGGGTTGTAACTACATAAAAATAATTCTAAAATTCAAAAAAAATTTATTTATTTATTAAATACATTTAATTAAGCTTAAGACATTTCAAAATATATAATCTATAAATTAAAAATGGGTATTTATTTATATTACATTTTAAAACAAAATGATAATAGAGTGCCAATTTTTGTTTTTTAATTTTAATTATTTTTGTAATAATATTTTTGAAATTAAAATGTTTAATTGCAACGTGATTTAGGCAATTAATTTAAAATAAATCTAATAAATATTATATAAAATTTAATGGGTAAATTCAATCTTTAAGTCTTTTAAATTTCGATTAATTTAACCCATGTAATACTATGCGATCGAACGATAATTAAATATTTTATGATTTCAATTAACCAATTAATATTTAGATTTATTTTGACATTGTGGTCAAAAATGTTTGACACATTTTGTTTATGACTTTCTAGATGTTAATAAGATTGAAAACAAAAAGATTGTAGGTCAAGCTGGGTACCTGATGGTTAAATGAAATAAAATTCAAGGCCACTTTCAAGGGAATCCCACCAGACACGCGCATAATAGATACAATTCATGGAGACCTGTTAAAATGAAGTTCGAAATGTATTCCCATAGGTAGTGCAATGCTTCTGGTGGGTAAAAGAAATGGTGGGTTACTGAGTGTCAATGTTTATTCAAATGTTCTGGTGGGTTACAGGGTTTCGTTGTTTGTTTATCTTTATGGTTGCCCCAGTAACGCCATACAAAATGATTCTAGCGGCCACTTGGCACCCGTTGCTAGGCAACGTTGGAAATGTGTTCAAGTGGTGGATTGTCCGCAAAAAGTGAGTGTTATTGCTAATACTGTAATTGCTCGGACAATCTTCGGGTTCACGAGCTGTCGTTAGAAGACCTATGCTCGCTTTGCTCTGTCCCTTGTATACGAAAGTTCAAATTAAATCCAGGTTGTTCGAGAATACGGTGCAGGTACTCGCGGAGATGATTTCATGCCAATCATACCTTATAGCGGGTTACTTGGTTTTAGATTAATAATAAGTACAAGTTTATTTAATGAAACAAATGACGTGCACAATATCCATAAGTTAATTCGGTTGACTTGACGGCTGCGCGGCTCGGCGTCTGGCACGCTCCCTGCGTCCCGGTCGGCGGTTGCTTGATGGAACGGCTGTCGGCTTCGATGTTGGTGTGACATTATTGTGGGAATTTCGACTCGGCAATTGGGTTGAGGCGAAGATGAGCGGGTACGTTACCGCTTCCCCTTCCCGACAGGCTGCTAGGGCAACTTCTAGCCCCCTGATTTGTGTGCGAAGGCTCTGATTGAGTTGACGCTCCTCCGCCCAACCTTTTTGAGCGGCAGTGAGCCGGAGATAGAGTGTCTTCGTCCTTTTAGGGTCCGACCAGGTTGCTTTGATCTGCTGCACCTCTCGAGTTATCTGTATTATCTGACGGAGTAGGTCCGCGTTTGCCCGCCTAGCGCGGTCTAATTCGGTTTGTATCAATTGTAGGGCCGACATCGCTATAATAAAAGAAAGTATTCAAATTCCTTTATGAGTTTAATGAAATAAAATTCCGATTATTACAAACACAGTTATAAACGTGAAATCTATTTATTGAGAAAATTAAGACGAACGACTTTTTTAAATTATTTAAATTTCAATAACATCAATAAAGTAAATTGTTATTTATGTTCTTTGCCCGGGGAATCATGGTTCTTCAAAGAATTTCCTGACCCTCTCCTCCGGAGAGTAGCCTGGAATGATGGGTACTGGACGTCGGGTATTGCGGGCCGGTCGAGTCGGGTAGGTCTCCGCAATGCGCCCGACGAGGATGTCCTCTTCGACATTGGCGAGGTACATCCGGGCTTTAACCACGTTTAAATCGACTTGCTCTTGTATTTTCTCCCACTGAGCAAGGAGGTTCCGCGCGTGGTCGCGGATTTCTTCGGCGGGATACTGTTCCTCATTTGGCCTGCGGGGGTCATCTTCCCGGCCCAGAATCTGCCAAAGGGTCGGGCAAGATCTTTTGGAACGCGGCTCCTCGAGGGTCATTGACGGGCGCGCTCTCTTCCAAACCCGACCCCATTCATCGGCCTCGCGGGCGGATATCCATTCGGGAAGCATTGGTTCTTCTAAAATCGTGATAGTCAGATGATTTAACGTAATGCAATCTCGAAATAGTTTATAGGGCGTATTACCGTTAGAAATTAATGCTCATTACTAAATAATTTTTGCAGGTGGACAATTTTCACCACTCTCAGGGTGTATTGAAGGGTTGGTAAACGGATATCGCCGCACGGGAATGTTCTTAGGGTATCTAATTCGTTTATGGTAATTCGATAGCTAATCGCTTAGTATTTGCCAAGAAAAACAAAAGGTTTAATCATCACTCTACGGTCCAGATATGAGGGCATTAATGGCTTGAAAATGTATACTACATCTATTAAACTCGTATAAACATAGTATGATTATTGTTGATCATTGGGAAAATCATCACTATCTTGGATCGAAATCTTTACGAAAAAAACCTAATAGGACTGACGAGTGGCAATCTCGGATCTACGCAGTATCTATGATTTTATAGCGCAAGAAAGTTGTTGATAAAAAGTAGTTAACTATCATAATCATTGATTCCGATATTCCCGAACCTTCCGATTAGTTATAGGGAGTACAATTACCAGTTAGTTTAACGTTCGGGAGTAGTTAGATATGTCACCGCTAGACCATGTCACCGCTGGACCACATACCCCTCCCCCCCCGGGAAAAAATTTTTTCGCGCTAAGTCCAAAAGTACAAATTTTTTAAAAGTACAAAAAATTTTTAAACAAAGACAATGACTCATTCAAGGTCATATGATGACTCATCATATATTTTCAAGGTCATTGGATGACTCATCAAAAAATTTTAAACAAAGACCATGACTCATTCAAGGTCATATGATGACTCATCATATATTTTCAAGGTCATTGGATGACTCAGCAAAAATTTTAAACAAAGACCATGACTCATTCAAGGTCATTGGATGACTCATCATATCTTTTCAAGGTCATTGAAACAAAGACCATGACTCATACATTTTTCAAAATTTTTTCTATGTTGAAAAGTACAAATTTTTTCAAGGTCATTCAAAAATTTTTTTCAAAAATTTTTTCTATGTTTAAAAGTACACGATTTCCTATGTCACCGCTAGACCAAAAAAGATAGAATATTTTTCGAAATTTTTTCAAAATTTTTTCTATGTTTAAAAGTACACGATTTCCTATGTCACCGCTAGACCAAAAAAGATAGAATATTTTTCGAAATTTTTTCAAAATTTTTCCTATGTTGAAAAGTACAAATTTTTTCAAGGTCATTCAAGGTCAAGGTCATTCAAAATTTTTTTTTTTTTTTTTTTTTCAAAATTTTTTCTATGTTGAAAAGTACATATATTTTCAAGGTCATTCAAAAATTTTTTCTATGTTGAAAAGTACACGATTTCCTATGTCACCGCTGGACCAAAAAAGATAGAATATTTTTCGAAATTTTTTCAAAAATTTTTCTATGTTTAAAAGTACACGATTTCCTATGTCACCGCTAGACCAAAAAAGATAGAATATTTTTCGAAATTTTTTCAAAATTTTTTCTATGTTTAAAAGTACACGATTTCCTATGTCACCGCTAGACCAAAAAAGATAGAATATTTTTCGAAATTTTTTCAAAAATTTTTCTGTTTAAAAGTACACGATTTCCTATGTCACCGCTAGACCAAAAAAGATAGAATATTTTTCGAAATTTTTTCAAAATTTTTTCTATGTTTAAAAGTACACGATTTCCTATGTCACCGCTAGACCAAAAAAGATAGAATATTTTTCGAAATTTTTTCAAAATTTTTTCTATGTTGAAAAGTACAAATTTTTTCAAGGTCATTCAAAAATTTTTTTCAAAAATTTTTCTATGTTTAAAAGTACACGATTTCCTATGTCACCGCTGGACCAAAAAAGATAGAATATTTTTCGAAATTTTTTCAAAAATTTTTCTATGTTTAAAAGTACAAATTTTTTCAAGGTCATTCAAGGTCAAGGTCATTCAATTTTTTTTTTTTTTTTTTTCCAAAAATTTTTCTATGTTTAAAAGTACACGATTTCCTATGTCACCGCTAGACCAAAAAAGATAGAATATTTTTCGAAATTTTTTCAAAAATTTTTCTATGTTGAAAAGTACAAATATTTTTTCAAGGTCACGGATTTTTTAATCATTTTTTAATTATAATATATCTACTTACTTTTATAAGTAGTATATATTTTGTAAATTTAATTTTATTATTATTTTATAAAATATTATTATTTTTAAAAATATTATTATTTTTATTATTGTACTACTTACTTTTATAAGTAGTATATTTATATATTTTTTAATTATTATTTTTATAAATATTACTATTATTATTATTTTTATTATTGTACTACTTACTTTTATAAGTAGTATATATATATATATTAATTATTATTTTTATTATTATTACTATTATTATTATTATTATTATTATTTTTATTATTATTTTATAAAAGATTATTATTATTATTATTATTTTTATTGAAAACCGAGACATATACAACAAATTTATTATAAAGAGACAATTCTACTATAGTAGTATTGTCTAAGAGCTTTATTCAAAGCCCATTCCACATACTTCCGATATCGGGCGGCGCAGCAATGACATCCATCACCACAAGGGTATTCGGGTTCCATATCTTTTGACAAATTGTTTTGTTCGATATCCCATAGGAACTCATCTATTACAGTAAATATCCATATTGATGTATGATTGAATATCAAGTCTGGAATTATTGATGCCGGCTTATCCATGATTCCATGTATTTCTGGATAATAGAATTCCAGACGTTCTTTAATAACTTTAAAATAATCATCTAAAAGCAAGTAATAATAATAATAATAATAATAATAAATTACCGTAATGTTTAATTTCATTCATAGCTTGAACTGCGCTCGGTACAACCATTTTAATGATAAAAAATGAAATAACAATTACTTTTATACTAATTTAGACACACACACACACATCTTTAGCTATAAACAATAAATATTAATTTATAATGTTTTGAAAATGATTAAAGAAATTTTAATAATATTATTAGTTTTTAATATGGCCAACTCAATTGTTGTAACCGTTCAAGGTAAAAATTCAACAAGATGTGTATGTCCTGATACAGCAGTATTGATGGATATTTTGTAAATGATAGATAGGCCTAGATATTTGAAAACTCCAGTCAAAAGATTATCTGAAAGAATGAGTAATTTAGAATTCCGATTTGAACATACATATGAGACTTTAAAAAGAGCTAAAAACGAATTATATGATGATATTATATATCTAAATAAGACCATTGGTACTATCAAAAATGAATTAAGAAAATCAGTATTAGAATTGAAAGAAAATCGTAAACTTAATGAGAAAATGATGAATCAAGTTCAATATAGTATAAAATTTTATTCTAATAAAACAACTGATCAGTTCAATCGTATAATGAAATTACAACAACACCCAGTTAACAGTGGTGGCAACAACTTGAAAGAAGTTAACAGTGCCAACAAATCATCATTGCCATTTCCATTATATATTTTTACATATTTTCTTAGTATTACATGATTCTGATTGGTCGAATATAGTATAAATAAGCTTACACTTTCATGTATTTTTATAAAATGTATTATTAACATCACGTGTTTTATTATTATTATTATTATTATTATTATTATTATTAATATTATTATTATTATGTGTTTAATTAAAGCTAATGCATCATCACAAAGACATTGCATGATAAGTGCGTGATCATAAAGACAGTGCAAGATAAGTGCGTGACTCTATGTAAATTAACCCGTTGAGTTTTATGATTTTACATATATCATCTATATAAAATGTTTTATTATTACTATTATTATTATTATTATTATTATTTTTATTAATATTTTTACTATTATTACTATTATTATTATTATTATTATTACCAAAACTAACAAAAATAAAACTATTAATATTATTACCAACACTAACAAAAATAAAACTATTATTATCAACACTAAAACAAAACAAAAAATAAAATTCAAAACATTTATTTTCGAAAAAGTTGGTATTTCGAAGAATTTCTAACTGATTTTGCCAGGCACCATTCCACGTAGCGCTGGTATCGAAAATCGCAGCAGCTACAACCCAGAATACAGGGGTATTCGGGTTCCATCTCCTTTGGTCTTCTGTCAAGCTTAATATCCCATAGAGCTTGATCAATTATGTTAAAAATCCATATGTTGGTCGTTGTATAGACCAAATCTGGAATTACTGATTCAGGCTGGTCTTTGACTATTGCTCTGAGTTGAGGATAGAAAAAGAATAACCTTTCCAGTAATACGGCCTGATATTTATCTGGAAACAAAGATATTAATATCAATAAATAATAAATAATAAATTTACCATAATTTTCGATCTCTTTTTTGCTTAATTTTGTACTCGTCATCATAATATTTTCCATTTTAAAAATGAAATAAAATGAATAAGCAATTTGTTTTAATCAAACATTAGCCAATCAGATATCGACCAATCCGGTGATTTCATTTTGTATGTCACAAACAATATTTTTGTACTCTAGATTTCGCACCCCTAATATGACTATTTTGCCACTAGCAAACACGTTAACACACATTGGGTTGTATTTTAAAAGCCTCAATGCAGGAAATAATTCTGGTTCGAACATACAAAGACATTTTGTTGACATGTTGTATAGATTGATAGATTGTCCTATATCCATGGTAACTGTAATTGACTGTATTTTAAGATCCTTTATTCTATATTGTAATTTATTGACATCTAAAGGTTTCTTACATCCCATGATTCTGCATTTGCCTGATTTGAAAAATATTATAGGGTATTTTCCACTCCTATCTACAATTTGCTGGGGTTTACCATTTGGAAACGTCATTTTTGATACATCGAATGTTCCTTTATAATTTATATTTGATAACATAATTAAACAATAAAGAAATATTAAGCTATATATATATATAATTTTTAGGAAGAGTTCATTAAATCATATAATATAAACAAAAACCTATAATTATACAAATTAATAATGGACTTAAGAAATGATGCTGTATATCAAATCGTCGGCCCAAGTGGTAGTGGTAAAACTATGTTTGTGTGTAAATTACTGAAATCTAATTTATTTCAAACCAAATTCAACAAGATTTATTGGCATAGGGGTGCAGATGAAGAACATGGATTAACTCAGGATAATTTCTGTAAATTGAAAAACATGAAAATAGTAAAGGGTTTCGATAAAAACTGGTCAAGTCGTTTAAGGAAAGGTGATGTCATCATTATTGATGATTTGTATCAGGAAGCTAATAAAGAAAAGGATTTTAATAATTTATTCACAAAAATCAGTAGACATGTTGGTGTTACTGTGATCTTTATTACTCAAAATCTATTTCACCAGGGTGGTGCACATCGAACAAGGAATTTAAATGTTCAATATTTAGTTATTTTCAAGAATCCTAGAGATGCAACAGTTATTGATTTTCTTGCTCGACAAGCATACCCTAATAATCGTAATTTTCTCATCAGTGCATTTCAAGATGCTACAAAATCACCACATGGATATATATTTCTTGATTTCACACAACAATGTAACGATGATTTACGGGTAAAAACAGATATTTTCAATAAAGAAGGTGCCATGGTATATAAACAAAGTTGAAAACTTTAACATGTAAAAATGTTTATGAAATCCAGGCTTAAAAATATCCGAAAACTTAGACATAATATTAAAAAGACTATAAAGAAACGTGTTCCACCAAAAACTAGTTATACACCATCTAAAAAGCTAATAACCGAGAATTACCCTGCAATGAATCTTATTTCGAAAAATATTATTAAAAAGAGTAAGAAAAAAGTTAAAATTGTTAAAAATCATAGGAGTTTCCCATATTTTAATGCATTGTTAAAGGCTTCGAGTATGAAAAGAATGTCTATTTTACAATCATTTCCAACTTTTGTTGTCGATGATTTACTCAAAATTCTATTAAAAGTAGTCAGAGGTAAAATTAAAATCAGTAATTCTAAAAAACTAGTATTGAATAAACATCGTAAGCCTTTGTTATCGCTAGTAAATAATAAAAATCGTAAGCAAATGAGAAAAATCATATATAAACAACAAGGTGGTTTTATCGGAGCAATGTTACCATTAGCATTATCATTATTATCACAATAAACGATGGGTCAATCATTACCTAATGTTAAATTAAAATTTAAATCATCTTGTTGTAATGGAGAAGATTTGGACGAACCCAGAAGACGAGGCAGGTTTCGGTGGAGTGGCAAAGTTAAAGAAAAGAGTCCCAAATTCGAAAAAGGAAACGCAAAAGTGGTTGTCAGATCAGCTTGCGTACAGTTTAAACAAACCGATGCGGAAAAGATTTCCAACAAGAGCTTATAAGACATTCGGTATTAATGATTTATGGCAAATGGATTTGATGGAGATGATACCGTATTCGAAAATTAACAAGGGTTATAAATATATTTTAACGTGTATCGATGTTTTCAGTCGTTTTGCCCGCGGTCTACCAACAAAGACAAAATCTGCAGAGGAAATATCTAAAGCAATTAACTCAATGTTTAAAAATGGACATCCAGACAATTTGCAAACCGATTTAGGTATTATTATTATTATTATTATTATTATTATTATTATTATTATTTTTATTATTATTATTATTATTATTATTATAGGCAAGGAGTTTTACAATAGTAAAGTTAAGCAAATCCTGGATCGGCTCAAAATAAATCATTATTCTGTACATTCTCAATACAAAGCCGCACATGTTGAAAGATTTAACCGGACATTGAGGGATAGATTGAAGAAATATTTCGTGCATCAAGGTAATAAAATATGGATAAATGTATTACCGAAAATACTTGTTAGTTATAATAATTCATCACATCGAGGTCTGAATGGTTTGAGACCCGTAGATATCAGCTCAAAAACACGAGTGCAGTCTAAGAAAGTTACTATTACAAAACCGAAATATAAAGTTGGTGATCACGTTAGAATTAGTAAAATATCTGCTTCACCTTTCATCAAAAATTTCGATAGTAATTGGAGTGATGAGGTATTTCAAATTACTAAAATTAATACTAAACAGAGTCCTGTAATGTATGTTATTAAAGATAGTGATAACAATGTAATACAAGGGAAATTCTATGAACAGGAATTACAAGTTATTTCCAAACCTACAGTGTTCAGAATTCAGAAAATATTGAAAACTAAAATGGTGGGTAAGGATAAACAATACTATGTCAAATGGCATGGATATCAAAAACCCTCGTGGATATCATCAAAAGACCTAGTAAAATGAGTTTCTATACAATTTTACCTAGCAATAGTTGCCCACTAATCCATCCGGAAAATCAAGCGAGTAAATTTATGGTTAATCTTCAAAATCCTATGTATTTACATGGAAATTGGGAAGTTGCTTTGCAAGACTTTACATTTGTGTACAATACATTTCCATTTTATAGTCATTGTAAAATCGGTTACAAGAAACGTGTTCCCAAAACATGTAGTGGTATTTTCACAATCAATAATTTTGAACGATATTGTCATATTCCGAATCAGATTTTAGATGAAAATAGTGGCATGTTTTTTAAAGATGGATTGAATGTTAGTTGTGATTTTAGCCCATTTACAATAAAGTTTGAAAGTATTGAGGATGCCAAGCGAATGGGTAGTGATAAGCTTAACATCGTTGTTCCTGGTACTGAATACCAAATACGTTTCAAAACATTTGATGAGAAAAGTGTAACGATCGAAAACATCAAAATATCTGTATCATATATTAATGAGGTGGAAGATACATTTACATTTACTAATGAATTATATATTGAAACCCTTGAAGAATTACATAAATATATTTCGTTAAATTGTTTACACATATTTAAAACTATTGAATTTCTTAAAGATGGAATATGTAAATTCAGTCTGAATAATAACATTTGTGAAGTTACATTTGATAAGAATTTGGCTAATACATTGGGATTAGATAAGCAAACATATAGGGCAAGTGCTTTTGGTGTACGCAAACCAAAAATAATAAAACTTCATAGACAAATGTTCATATATACTAACATCATCGATCCTATAATTGTTGGTGATTCTTTGGTTCCTCTATTGAAATCTGTTTGGGTTGATAAACATGACCAGGATGAAGTTGTCAATATAAATATCGATAATCCCATGTACTTACCGGTATCAACATCATGTATAAACAATATAGAAATAAATATTCGTGATGATAGTGGTAAATTTATTGAATTTAGTAAAGATACAAAAACTCATTTGACATTACATTTTCGTAAATTAGATGGCCAATAACGATATTATTAGTATGTATAGTGGTAGCCAAAGTGGTGGCGAATTACCATATTTTATTGGTAAACAGTATGGATCAGGTTGGTTGAGAACAATTGGTAGATTTGCACTTCCTATTCTTAAACGCCTTGGTAGTTTTGGTATGAAAACAGCTAAAGATGTGATAATGAATGAGCAGAAAATATTGCCATCTCTAAAATCAAATGCATTATCCAAGTTAGGGAAAGTTCTACCGGGTATGTTTCAAAAACCTGAAGCACCGGCTCAAAAACGTAAAAGGCATCATAAACATATAAACAAACGAATGAAAGGCCATGGAACTATATTTCAAAAATGATTTGTGGTAAATCTGAATTGTGCTTATTTGATAGACCATCTCCCCAGGCGGTAATTGAAATGGGGCCTTTGAAGATGTATTCCCGATGAATTCTATTATGGATAGTAGAACTGATATTGAATTTTATATTAATGGTTCCCAAACTGAATATCTAGATTTGAACGATACATTGTTAACTGTTCAGGTCAAAGTTGTAGATAAAGATAGAAAACCGTTGGGTGAACCTAGTGATGTTATACCAAACAATTTCTTGTTTCATACACTTTTTAAAGATGCAGTTCTCGGATTTAATAATATCAAGATTGAGGGTGGTAACAGTACATATATTCACAAAGCTCTAATAGAAACTATTATAAATTACAATAGCGATACTAAAAATACATGTTTAACTCCTATGGGTTATGGTAGTGATGACGATAGGAAAAAGTGGATTAAAGGATCGAAATTATTTACCATGTGCTCATCATTACAACTCGATTTTATGGATCAACCAAAATATTTACTCCCAGGTGTTAATGTGCACATTAGATTGAAAAGATCTGATTCGGCATTATCACTAACAAGTGCCACCACAGCTCCAATTCTTCAATTAGTCGATGCAAAATTATTGGTGAGAAGAATTCGGGTTGAGCCCTCTGTATTAGCCGGTCATCAATTGGGGCTTAATTCTAAGCATGCAATATATCCATTGAAAACAAAGGAAATTGTTCAATTTGCTATTGCTAAAGGTTCAGCTTCTTTCTATAAGGAACAAATATTTGGAGATAGAAGAATGCCCAACTTTATATTGGTAACATTTCAAAGTGAATCTCAATATAATGGATCATACTTAACATCGTGCTCAATTTTCAAAAACTTTGGAGTAACATCGCTAACTTTATCGAAAAATAGTGATTATAGAGAAACATATACTCAAGATTTCGAAAATGATAATTATTGTGCTACATATATGCAGAGTATAGTGAGAAATATGGGTTATTTGGATAAAAACCTTAATTGTGGTATAACTCTTGAAGATTTTAAAAGCAAATATCCATTTTTTACATTTGTTTTGGCCCCCGATTTTGATTTAAATCAGAGTCAATTACCTCAAAATGGTAATTTACGATTAGATATAAAGTTTTCTAAAGCTACAACTGAACCGGTACATGTTGTAATATATGGAGTATTTGAAAATGAGGTTCAAATAACTGCAAACAGAACAGTGTTGGTTTGAACTAACATTGTTGGTTTGAACTAACATTATTGGTTTGAATGGTATAAATGTATAGATAATTTATGATAATTTGTCATGGAGTAAGTTTTTAAATGTATTATTAATATTATTGATGTAGTTCTGTTCAGGTCTATCGAATTGGAAAACAAATACTAGGACATGAATTTTTAGGGGTTTTTCCTCTTGATAAAATTCCATATTTACGTAATAATCAAGCCATAATCGTCAATACTCAATCGTCTCATCTTGGTGGAGAACATTGGTTGGCAATATATATGAAACCTAGCAAGATATTAGTATTTGATCCTATGGGTTTCTATTATCCGGCTTTAATGGTTTCGAAACTTCAAACAATGGGTAAACCTATTGTCTATAATAAAACTATGTATCAAAAACCATGGACATTAACATGTGGTCAACATTGTTTAGCTTGGTTATTATCCAAGCGATTTGATGTATAATAAATGTATTAATGTTTATTGTTATGTTTTAACTATTAACATTGTTATTTATTATTATTTTTATTATTATTATTATTATTATTATATTATTTATTATTATTATTAATATTATTATTATGTGTTTAATTAATTAATGTTAACAAAGACATTGCATGATAAGTGCGTGATCACAAAGACAGTGCATTATAAGTGCGTGATCATCACATGATAAGTGCATGCATACACAAAATTGAATAAAGAAAACACATGCAAACATAATGTATGTATGTGATTTACAAAGAAAACACATACAAACAAAAGTATGTGTGTGATTTACAAAGAACGCATGCAGTCACAGTGTAGACTGCATGTGTTTTACAAAGAAAACATACCTACACACTATAGGCTGCATGCATAAAAATCTCTCACCTATATGTGTGTATTGCTTAAATGTGATTGGTTAAATCCTGAAAATTTGATTCTCTTTATAAACATTGACAAATGTAGAATTTGTCACAATTAATTCAAAAATTTCAAATTAACAAAATATTCAAAATGGAGAAAACAAGTATTCTTAAACAATTATTAGCGGAGGGAAACGGTAAGTTTTTTATTTTATTATTTCTTTTATTTATTTATTATTAAGGTACATTTAATTGGTATGATGTCACCGAAAAAGATAACGAAGTTATTTTTATCGAGGATAGTGGTAAATTTATTTATTAAATTATTATTATTATTGTTTTAGAAGTTATTGTAACACCGACGGAAATCATTGTTATCAGTGATAGCGAAGATGAAATCGATCATGGTAAATTTTTTATTTTATTTTATTATTTTTAAAACCATTTTAGTAGATTTGGATGAAGATGAAAATGCTGATGCCCCCGTTTCTGGGGAAGACCACAATTATGCCCCCATTTCTGGGGATGCCCCCGTTTCTGGGGAAGATATGGATGCCTCCGTTTCTGGGGAAGACAGCTCTACAGATGATGATACTGATAAATGTGAGTTTTTTATTTATTTTTATTTTTAATAAAATGTTATTATTATTAACAGTTGTTTTTATTTAATCCATTTGGATTAAATAATAATAAATGTTAATAATTGATAAAAACTTTTATTGTAAACTTTTATTAAAAACTTTTATTGAAAAATATATTGAATACTTTATTGAAAACTTTTATTGAAAACATATATTTAAATTTATTATTGACAAATTTATTGAATACTTTTATTGAAAACATATATTTAAATTTATTATTGAAAATTATATTGAAAACATATATTGAATACTTTTATTGAAAATTATTTTTAAAATTATATTGAATACTTTATTGAAAACTTTTATTGTAAATTATATTGAAAACATATATTGAATACTTTTATTGAAAATTTTATTGAAAATTATATTGAATACTTTATTGAATACTTTATTGTAAACTTTTATTAAAAACTTTTATTGAAAAATATATTGAATACTTTATTGAAAACACACACACATTGAATACTTTTATTGAAAACTTTTATTGTAAATTATATTGAAAACTTTTATTGAAAACTTTTATTGAAAATTATATTGAATACTTTATTGAATACTTTATTGAAAACTTTTATTGAAAATTTTATATTATATTGAATACTTTATTGAAAACTTTTATTGAAAATTTTATTGAAAATTATATTGAATACTTTATTGAAAACACACACATTGAAAATTATATTGAAAACATATATTTAAATTTATTATTTTTAACAGGCAAATTATATCCAAAGTACTGCATCTCTTCAGCGTGTCATTCTTTAGAATGCCATGCTGAAATGAAGCGATACTATGGACAAAAATTTTATGGCATCAAGTTTTTTATATGCCCTAAATGCGAGACTGCCCAGGATGTAAAATATTTAGTTTTTTATAAGGATCACTCTTCCCACTTAAATCAATTCACTTTAAATAAAAAGGCTCTTCTACGGAAAATAATGAAAAGAAAAAATAATAACAGAAAAAATAATAAAAATAGTAAAAATAATGACAATAATGACAATAATGACAATAATGACAATAATAATAATAATAATAATAATATGTCGAGACGTAATAACAACAATAATACGTCGAAACACAATAAAAATAATAATATGTCGAGACGTAATAACAACAATAATACATCGAAACATAATAATAATAATAACAATAATAATACATCGAAACATAATAATAATAATAACAATAATAATACGTCGAAACATAATAAACGACCTGCTGCAAATATCCAGTGTGTTCCCTCTAAAATTAAAAGGGTTGAAATCATCATTAGCGATGATGAAGAAATTATCATTAGTGATGATGAAGAAATCATCATTAACGATAATCAAATAGGAGGTTCGATAAATATCGATAATGAACCCGAAATAAGGTCAGATTTAAATGGGACTCATAAAAGTATTAGATTTGATGTAGAATGTCAGAATCTAATACAAATCTCATTAACAAATAAAATAGTTAATAGATTAAAATATGAAATTAACCAAATGGGGTCGGTTAAAATACAATTCACCATTCTTATACAATTTGAAAAAGATGGTGAAATAAAAGACAACTTCTTTAGTAATAAGGCAGAACTTTTCTCGGATAATTTTCTGCTTGATGGTATTACTAAATTAAATAATAAAATAGAAAGATTCACATATTTAGGGAGCGGATGGCGGGTTGTTAAAATCAAAGAGATTGATTTTATATTAACAAAGTATTTCCCTATAAATAGACTAGCTGGCCATAGTTATATCCCAACACCGAAATCTTTATCTGGCAAAAAAGCTATAGTTAACGTTCAAAACACTGACCATCACTGTTTTATATATAGTATATTAGCCCTTTTAAAACGAAGTGTAGTTCGTACCCATAGAAACAGAGTTTCTTCTTATGAGAATTATTTGGACGAATTAAATTTTGACCCCATTGACGATTGTCCTATGAGACTCTGTAATATTCCCAAGTTCGAAAGAAAGAACAAGGACTTAAATCTGGCTATAAATGTTTTGACTTTTAACGAAAAACCGTCTAAAACTCTAGATGATATAAACTATATCCCCCATCATCCGCATTTAGATATAATTCACCGGTCCAAGGTTACTGACGGTACACCTATTTATTTACTTCTTTTGGAGGACGGTGATAATTATCACTATACAGCTGTTTTTGATTTAAATAAATTAATGAACTGCCATGCAACTACATCTTGCAATGTGCAAATCTCTGTTCATTGGTGTCCCCATTGTCTTAACGGCTTTAGATTAAAACCTGCATTTGACGCCCACGTTGCCTTGTGCAGTAAAAATCAAACAGGCACTACCCTTTATACTTTGCCTAAAAATAAATATTTAAAATTTACAAATTTCGCAAAATCCATTACCCCGCCATTCGTAATTTATGCGGATTTTGAGTCAATTTTACCACTGGATATAAGGCATCATCAAATACATATGCCGATAGCAGCAGGTCTATTATTAATTAACAACTACACAAACACTAAACAATATTTTAATTTTATTGGCGATGATTGCGTTTTGGCGTTTTTAAAAAAGATTGATGAAATCGCTCTTTCGATTGTCTTGCCATATTATGAGGTTCATTGTCAAAAACCTATAGGACCACTATCATTTAAGGAGGACCGAGAGTTCAAGGATTGTCGCACATGTTATCTGTGTAAAAAATTTATTAGGGATAAAGTTAAGGATCATTGTCATTTCTCAGGTAAGTATTTAGGGCTGCTTGTATGAAGTGTAATGTTTCTCGACGAATCCAGAAACAATTACCTGTGGTTTTCCATAATTTGAGGGGATATGATCTCCATCATATTTTAAAGTATGGTCTAAATAATTTTTCTTCTTGGGAATTAAATATTATTCCGACCACTACCGAAAAATTTATCTCCCTCATTGCATACATTAATAAATTGCCTGTTCGTTTTATAGACAGCATGCAATTTATTAATTCATCTTTAGCAAAAGCGGTTAAGACACTTACTGATTTGCCTTTAACTGATTCTGTTTTGATGGTGCAATTGTTAGAGCCAAGGCTATTTTCCCTTATGACTTTGCGAAATCTCTTGAGGTTCTTGAATCGACGACTGAATTGCCTCCTATTTGGGGTTCTGTATCTGTTGATGAATATGCTACAGCCCAACAAATTTGGACACAGCAAAATTGCGAGACAATGCTAGATTACATGCTAACCTACTTAAAATTAGACGTATTCCTTCTTGCAGATTATTTTCAGCAATTTCGCGCAAAAGCAATTGCTTATAATACTCTAGAACCTCTTAATTTTTATGGAATTCCTGGTATGTCATGGGCGTCAGCTCTCATGACATTACAGGAACCCATAGAACTTTTGCAGGACATGGAAATGTTTAATTTCTATGAGGGAGGAATACGGGGTGGGTTAACATTTGTTAACAAACATTATGTCGCAAGTTCTGAGGATACAGAACTCTTGTATATAGATATAAATAATTTGTATGGTTGGGCACTTAGCCAAAGTCTTCCTTACGCTGATTTTGTTTGGGTGTATGATGGTTTGGATGATGTATTGAATGAGTGTATGAATGTTGCGGATATTGAAATCCTTCCATATGGATATACTATGGAAGTTGATATTGATATCCCTGATTATTTACATAATTTTTTGAATGATTTTCCGATTGGGCCGGAAAAGATGTGCTTAAGTTCTAAAGTTGAGAAGTTGATGCTCACGCATTGGCCAAAAAAGAACCATGTTCTTCATTGGCGACTTCTCAGGCTTTATCTTTCTCTCGGTGTGAATGTTGTTAAAGTTCATCGCGCAATTAAATTCAAGCAAGCACCTATATTTCATGCATACATAGACAAAAACACAAAATTAAGAGCTCAAAGTACTAGCGAGCTATATAGGGACTTGTTTAAACTTTATAATAATAGTTTGTACGGAAAGTCAGTCGAAAACCTTAAAAAACGGATGAATTTGAGGCTATGCAATTCTGATGAAAAGATGATTGTATATGCCTCAAAACCGACTTTCAGAAAATCTATCATAATTGATGATAATCTGATTGCTACTCATCTGAATAAGGATTCGATATGTTTAGACAGGCCTAGTTATATCGGACAAACAGTTCTAGACCTGTCTAAACTTAGAATGTACGAATTACAATACAAAGAGCTAGCGAAATATCGCGATGAATTTAATTGTGAAATAAATATTGTTGCCGGCGACACGGATTCGTTTTTCCTTGAGGTTAAGAACTGTAGGCTAGACACTCTTTTGCCGGCAATGATAAGAGACAGCCTTCTAGATACATCGAATTACGACCCAGCACATCCCTTATACTCGAGGAAATTAGATTCCGTTATCGGAAAATTTAAAGATGAAAGTAAAGGTCTCGGGTATAAGGAGTGGGTTTTCTTAAGACCCAAGTGCTATAGTCTTTTAGGTACAAAAGATTCGATGAGAGCTAAGGGGGTGAAGTTGTTGGGGACAGAGATTGATCACCAGTCATATTTAGACTGTTTTGAAAATGACACTATATTTACGGTGCCTCAAACTAGGATAGGGACGCGGAACCACCAATTATTCACTTTTAAAAATAATAAAATTGCGCTTACCAATAACGACGATAAGCGTAATTGGGTGGGGAAAAATACCAGTCTCGCATTTGGGCACTATTTAGGATTTGATGTCATTGATCAAGTATCTCCAAGCTATCAAGGAACTCACAGTCCAAGTTATGTCAGCTCCTGCTCATATTTCAGTAGAGACATCGATGATATACTTTTATCTGATTAATTTTTTCAAATAAAATGTATTTTACGATTTATTAGTTATTAATTTGTGTTAACAATTTATTTAGAGTTTTTATTTATTTTATAATTAATAATTTTTATTTTATGAAAAAATCGAGAGAGAAAAATGCATTGAGAAAACTTGATTTATTGATAATAATATTAACAATTTGGTCTTTGTTTGTTGATAATAATATGTTTTATTTGTTTGTTTTTTATTGTTAATAATAATTTTATTAGTATTAATTTAGTAATAATGTATTTTGTTGGTAATAATAGTTTTATTTTGTTGTTAGTTTTATTTTGGTAATAATTTGTTTTTTATTAATAATAGTAATAATAATAATAGTAATATTAATAATAATGTGTTTTATTTGTTTTTTATTAATAAGAGTAATAATAGTAATAAAAATAATAATGTGTTTTATTTGTTTTTTATTAATAATAGTAATAAAATTAATAATAATAATAATAATAAAAATAATAATAAAAATAATAATAATCTTTTATAAAATAATAATAATAATAGTAATAATAATAATAATAATAATAATAATAATAATAGTAATAATAATAAAAATAATAATTAAAATATATATATACTACTTATAAAAGTAAGTAGTACAATAATAAAAATAATAATAATAGTAATATTTATAAAAATAATAATAATAATAGTAATAATAATAATAAAAATAATAATTAAAAAATATATAAATATACTACTTATAAAAGTAAGTAGTACAATAATAAAAATAATAATATTTTTAAAAATAATAATATTTTATAAAATAATAATAAAATTAAATTTACAAAATATATACTACTTATAAAAGTAAGTAGATATATTATAATTAAAAAATGATTAAAAAATCCATGACCTTGAAAAAATATATGTACTTTTCAACATAGAAAAAATTTTGAAAAAATTTTTGAATGACCTTGAAAATATATGTACTTTTCAACATAGAAAAAATTTTGAAAAAATTTCGAAAAATATTCTATCTTTTTTGGTCCAGCGGTGACATAGGAAATCGTGTACTTTTCAACATAGAAAAAATTTTTAAAAAATTTTTGAATGACCTTGAAAATATATGTACTTTTCAACATAGAAAAAATTTTGAAAAAAAAAAAAAAAAAAAAAAAATTTTGAATGACCTTGACCTTGAATGACCTTGAAAAAATTTGTACTTTTCAACATAGAAAAAATTTTGAAAAAATTTCGAAAAATATTCTATCTTTTTTGGTCTAGCGGTGACATAGGAAATCGTGTACTTTTAAACATAGAAAAATTTTTGAAAAAATTTCGAAAAATATTCTATCTTTTTTGGTCCAGCGGTGACATAGGAAATCGTGTACTTTTCAACATAGAAAAAATTTTTGAATGACCTTGAAAATATATGTACTTTTCAACATAGAAAAAATTTTGAAAAAAAAAAAAAAAAAAAAATTTTGAATGACCTTGACCTTGAATGACCTTGAAAAAATTTGTACTTTTCAACATAGAAAAATTTTTGAAAAAATTTCGAAAAATATTCTATCTTTTTTGGTCCAGCGGTGACATAGGAAATCGTGTACTTTTAAACATAGAAAAAATTTTGAAAAAATTTCGAAAAATATTCTATCTTTTTTGGTCCAGCGGTGACATAGGAAATCGTGTACTTTTAAACATAGAAAAATTTTTGAAAAAAATTTTTGAATGACCTTGAAAAAATTTGTACTTTTCAACATAGAAAAAATTTTGAAAAAATTTCGAAAAATATTCTATCTTTTTTGGTCTAGCGGTGACATAGGAAATCGTGTACTTTTAAACATAGAAAAAATTTTGAAAAAATTTTTGAATGACCTTGAAAATATATGTACTTTTCAACATAGAAAAAAAATTGAAAAATGTATGAGTCATGGTCTTTGTTTCAATGACCTTGAAAAGATATGATGAGTCATCCAATGACCTTGAATGAGTCATGGTCTTTGTTTAAAATTTTTGATGAGTCATCCAATGACCTTGAAAATATATGATGAGTCATCATATGACCTTGAATGAGTCATGGTCTTTGTTTAAATTTTTTTGATGAGTCATGGTCTTTGTTTCAATGACCTTGAATGAGTCATTGTCTTTGTTTAAAAATTTTTTGTACTTTTAAAAAATTTGTACTTTTGGACTTAGCGCGAAAAAATTTTTTCCCGGGGGGGGGGAGGGGGTATGTGGTCCAGCGGTGACATGGTCTAGCGGTGACATATCTATCTACTTTCGGGGGACCTGGTATCTGAACTTGATGGTATGAAATTAATGATGATGACATTTGTGAATTTGAATTTAGTCAATTATGATATTCCTTCCCTGTCTATTAAAGGTTTATAAAAATAAATATAAAATATACGTAAATGAAATTTCTAATAAGTTTAACATTATTCGATTAGGATTAAATCACATGTAATTTATTTAATAATAAGACAAAATTCTTATGCGACAAATTTATATTAAATCGAGAACATTAATTCATTAAAATTGTTATTATTTAGAAGGAAAGTCTACCTGTTGTCATCATAGGAAATTCCGGACGCTCGGGAGAAAAGGTTTGTCGATTTGTTGGCGTTTCGGTGTTAGAATTACGTTGACACGACATAGGTGATAATTTGTGGTTTGGTTTGTAAAGTGGTGTTTTCGTTATTAATCCTAACTAATAAGGTGAAGCGTGTATGATACAATGAATCTTGCCTTCCGGTATGTGTCAATCTTTACTCGGCTCTCGAAATGGTAAATTTTAAATATTTATCCGAAAATGTGAGGTGGTAATTTGGTAAACTTAAGTATTATTTTGTGTATCTCACACACCGCCTAATAGTGGACCGGATGTTAGAAACGAGGAATCACAATCGACGTTCGGATGAATTTTGGACTTATTGATTTATATAAACAATTGCGACATCCGTTCGCACCTTGTATATGTTCATTGAGGTATTAACCGTATCTTAAATTTTCGGAATGGATTAATTGTTGGAAATCGGTAAGTTTTCTCTTGTATGGGTATCAACGGCGGAGGACTCACACGTGACGTTGCAACTTTTCCAACCTCACTGCGAGCGTTCCCACGTTGATTCCAACTCTCATCATTACCTTTGTTTTTAAAGATTCAAATCATTTGTTTCTAAAGGTTTCTAGAGGGTTGCAATTTATGAATTATCGTAGGTATTTTCTCATCTACCAGCATGGGATCTTGGTTTAGCCATTTATATTCTTACTGAATGGTCTCTATGGTACTACGAGTCGGTTCTATTATATTATGAATTTATTGTTTACTCTACGAGGTTAGATAATTTTATTTTATATTTTGATTAGTTTGTTATTCCATGTCAAGAAAATGTTGGATACTTGGGTTCTGGCAATTCGTGGAATTATTTGTGATGCTAGTCGAGGACGGTTAATCATCTAATGTTTTCGATCGCGAATTTATATGATTTTTAATGGTGAAATGGGGTTGATCATGGAAAATCTATGTCGTCAGTTATTGCCGAAGTGATGTAAAGGAAATAGAGACAGGTGGATTGTTATATTAGCCGGTTGGTTTCTCGTTAGGAGTCGGTAATCTCTTTGTATTTGATTCATAATAAACTTCCCTTTGCCTTTTTCAATTTAATTATTTAAGTAGTTTAATTTTGTGCGGGAATTAGTTGATCAATATTTGGGCTTGGTAATGGTTATCTTTTATTTATACGGGAGATTGAAAAGGTGCTATTACTATTTCGACTGATAAGATACGCTCTGGTTTGAGATTCGATTAGGTTTATTACTTTGTTTTCACTCAACGAATTATTTTAATTCTTTATCAATAAATTACTGTATTTTTAACTAATAAATTACTTTATTTAACCAATGGACTTATTGATTTTAATCACAGAATTACTTTATTTTTTGCCAATACATTACTTTAGTTTCAATTAATGGGTTCATTTATTGTTAATCAAGGAGTTACTTAATTTTAATCAATGGATACTGAATTAATTTAATCAACACATCACTCAGTTTTTACTCGCTAAATAATTTAAATTTTGTAATGAATTACTTTATCATTAACTTGTCTTAACCAATAAATGGACTACTTTATTTTAATAAATTATTTTAATTTTTAATCAATAACTCAAAGCCTTACTTCCTTTTTACCCAAAGAATTACGTGATTTTCATCAAAAATTTATTTTACTGTTACCCAAATTACTTTAATTTTTAATCAATGAGTTAATTTAGTTTAATCCATGAATCACTTTAATTCTGCTCAATAATTATTTTAATCAATTTAATTTAAACAAGGAGATATTTATTTTTACTCGATAGTCATTTTAATCAATGGATTAATTTAATTTAATTGACTCAATGAATTACTTATGACTTTTATTATTTTTATTTCGAACTGTAATTTAGCGTACCAATGATTAAATTATTTCAAAATATTAATCCAATTTAGCTATATCAACGATTTCAATTTAATTTATTCCCGTACCCCTTCCCTTTAATAGGCCTTAGGCGCATTTTATGTTTATATTATATTTACTGATTGCCCACTGGACTACTCGGTGTGGTGATTTTGAGCCGTGTGTAAAATGATTTTAGGTCGATTTTACAGAAATGAGAAACGAGGAAGTAGCCGAATGACTTCTTCCTTATTTCTCGTTTCATCTATAGGGATAATATTGACGTTACGACCCCTGCGTTCCGCACGCTAGGTCTTCACGGGTACATATCATTGGCGATTTTCCACGCACTTACACAAATCTGTACTATGTGGATTTTACTATCTTGCAATATGTGTTGGCTGTGGGCCGGAAAAATTTCGACAGATTAATTTTAGTTTATCAAATATATAAAAACAATTTATTAATATTATAAATATTTATTATTAAAGACAAAATACAAAATTACTTGCCAACAAATACATTCGTAAAAGCATAAAATTGCATCTCTCCCCACGCCGACATCCAAGCAGAGCTCTACCGAGGTTGCGAGGATGTGACGTGGAGAGAGAGCTCCAAATAAAACTATTTCTCACCTAAAATTGATCTGGCAAATAGATTTAAAATAACTAATATTCAAAATCAATTAAAATGATTCAAATGGTTTTCGTTTGAAAAACAGTTAAATTTAATGTGAAAATGGATGAGTATTTATACCTATTTTCTGTCCCTAACCTCGCATGTTAATTTTGATGTAGTAAAACAAAATTCGATCTTGTTATTTTCTAGTGAATTCTATTCTTTAATTTTATTATTTTTTGATTTATTTTAATAATTTTTCATTTAGAATTTTTATTGAATTATTTCTAATTCAAATTTTTTGATTTAAGTTTCATTTTCATGAACTTTTATTAATTTATCAAATTTTGTCGAATTTGTTGTGTTTTCTTGTTATGTTTGTGTTTGTATCTTGCGAATCTTGGTGCGTTTTGTTATTATTTTAATTTATTTTCGTGTTTATTATTTTATATTTAATTCTCTTTTTTCTCATATTTGATAGGGTTTAATTGATGTTTCAATAGGTTTATTTAAATTTGCATGTTATATTTGCATGTGTGTTACCGATCCATTTAAACATTTTCCAAGGCCATATGTGTTCTGGCCCAACAGTTCTTATGATTGCCCCGGTAACGCCATATAAATGTTCCTAGCTACCACTCGGCACCCGTTGCTAGGCAACGTTGGAAATGTGTTCGAGTGGGTGGATTGTCCGCAAAAAGTGAGCGCTATTACTAATGCTGTAATTGCTCGGACAATCCCTGGGTCCAACGAGCTGTCGATGGAAGACTTATGCTCGCTTTGAAAGTCCCTTGTATGTGATGGGTTTTAAGATCAGAGTTCATTATAGTGGAAACGGAATCCGATTATGACGTTCTTAAAGGTAAGACAACGGCTACCCGACGAAGTACGAGTACTCGTGAATTGACTGCGGGGGTTTTCAATACTCATCAAGCTTTAAAAAACATCGCTTCGAATAACCAAAAAATATATAATTGTTGGGCCAGAACACATATGGCCTTGGAAAATGTTTAAATGGATCGGTAACACACATGCAAATATAACATGCAAATTTAAATAAACCTATTGAAACATCAATTAAACCCTACCAAATATGAGGAAAAAAGGAGAATTAAATATAAAATGATAAACATAAAAATAAATTAAAATAATAACAAAATGCAACAAGATTCGCACGATACAAACACAAATATAACACGAAAACACAACAAATTCGACAAAAATTGATAAATTAATAAAAGTTCATGAAAATGAAACTTAAATCAAAAAATTTGAATTAGAAATAATTCAATAAAAATTCTAAATGAAAAATTATTAAAATAAATTGAAAAATAATAAAATTAAAGATTAGAATACACTAGAAAATAACAAGGTCGAATTTTGTTTTACTACATCAAATTTAACACGCAAGGTTAGGGTCGTACAATAGGTATATATACCGATTCATTTTCACATAAAATCAATCAGTCTTAATCAGTTTTAATCTGAAAATCGGTTATTGACCAGAAACAGTCCTAATCAATTTTTTTATTTGTGGATGCAAGAAACTTAGATGTGAGTGAGAGGATGTTTGAAAACTCTCTCCATGTCGCGTCCTTGCAACCTCGAATGAGCTCTGCTTGGGCGTTGGCGTGGGGAGAGGATTTTGCTGTATTTCGCACGAAGATTATGTGATTACCAACAGCTATGATGTACCATGTGCCAAAATATATGTTTATCTACACAAATAGATTTTTGTTCAGTCGAAAATTTTCCGGCCCACAGCCGAAACATATTACAAGTAATCAAAATCAGACATACAATCGAATTGTGTAAGTGCGTGTACAATCGCCAATAATTCGTGCCCGCGAAGGCTCCGGCGTGAGAACACAGGAGCTGAAACGTCAATATCATTCCGTATAGTGGAAAAGGGTGAAGGAGAAATAGTCTTTTGGCTGTTTCGTCGGCATTCATTTCCCATAAACTCGACCTAAACCTTATTTACAACTCACGGCTCAAAATCACCACACCAAGTAGTCCAGTGGGCACTCACTAACTATAATATAAACATAAACGCGCCTAAGATCAATTAAAGGGGAAGGTGACGGGGAATTAAAATAAGAATCATTGCTATATCTTCTAATATCGTCACAAAGAAATCTAGTTATAAAAATTCCGCAACTAGAACGACGAATTCAAGATACTCCGGTGTGTCCGACAAAGACCCACAGAGAACCGGACCAAGTTTGGAGAAACGGAGAACATCCGAAGGTAATGATTAATACTATTGTCAGGCTAATAATAAAATTTTCTCGAGCATCGATTAGGCGAATCAAACGCCGAAGATCGTCCATAACGGCCCCAGCCTATCCCAAGACTGAAGAGTGACGGAGAAAAACTAAACCGTGTTATGGAAATATATATTTAAGTTAAACTGCGAAAATTATCGTCAATGAAAATTTTTATTATCACGTGAAATCCAACTCATAAATACAGACCCATCAAGCTCCACACTTTCAATACCTCATATACAGCCGATCGCCACATGTCACCATCATTCGAACCCTTAACAAACAGGTGTGGAAACTCGTAACGCATTCGCGCTAATGAACGTTCAACCATAATGACGATATGAAAGATAATGATTCAACTTACGTAACTTAGTTTATTTAATAATGATTACCTAAATCTATTCAGTCAATTCTCTTTGTATGACTCTGGTATTTTATACTAATTCCCTGATTTACTCGATTCATGTAATTTTGTTTTAATTTTTTTTATTTAATTATTTTTTTATGGTATTACTCCGTGATTTAGTAATGCTTCCCGTAATCTATTTACTTGATTCCCATCTAGAAACTCTCTTTACTTTACTTGATATATTTAAGGGAGATTCCTTTCATTAAATTTAGTCATATTTTATTTTTTTTTATTTCATTATTATTCAACCTGCCCGTATTACTTCGATATTTTGTAATGATGCCTTAATTAAACCGATACATTCTAATTTCACCTTTATTTTAGTTTCCCTTAGAGTACTCAGAGATTTTGTAATGTCCCACCTAATTTTATCGTTCCAAATTTGATTTCATCCCGTCGTAATTTGTCGGTACGGTTTTGATATTCCCGTCGTACACCCAAATTCTGGCTCGCGAATTTTAAATCACTATACATGAGGACTCAGCTTTTCCGGATAGAATCAAACCCAATTCGGTACGTTTGTAGAATATTTCATTTAATCTGAGCTTTAGTCAAGCATATTTAACTGATTTCAACCTGGTCTAATATGTAGGTAACTCATGCTACGCAATTTCCGTCTTGAAATGTTCACTCCGCCTTTACCGAGAATATTCGTACCATACGCAGGCAGCATGTCTCGAACCGAACCCTTGTAGCTTAAACACATCAATTTCAGCCGATAAACTTCGATTGTAGATGAAAATGATTGATCATTAAATTCAAAAATTTCCAACGCCCTAGATTAACGGTCATCAATTTTAAGATTACCCCGAAAAGGACAAAGATAATCATGTTCAATACCAGCCCCAAATTAAATGGGCGGGAAACCTTAGCAAACGCCAACTCTAGACAACTAATACCTAAAATGCTTAAAGATTTTCTTTCTCCAATGGTATTACTGCGAAATCGAACGATCGGTGAAGTGTGATGGTTGAAGCAACGGCCGAGGGGAGGGTCGGTAAAGGTTCCCCACAACAGGGCTCGACAGGGATTAACCGTATTGACGAAATACTGAAGTATAAACTAGTTCGAACTGGGGAGACCTCAGTAAATAGATTCGGTAGTAAGAATCTTCGGTACCCTGACCCTATTTTGAATTAAAACTTAAATGACCCATCACGCGACCATTAAAACGACCTATGACTGAAGGAACCTAGACTATCAACTCAAACACATAGGCCGAAATGACGAGCTATACTCATTAATGCATTATTTTTTTTGGGGACTCGTGGATTGACGCGTCCCGGGTTACACTACTCTTCCCGGCACATTCAGCGGCGCGATGCCGGCAAGCGATGTGGACGCGGGATTCTCGATCTCACCGGTCAGAGAATCCCGAAGGGGAGATCAGGAAACCAGTGACGACATAGACCTTCCCTTCGTCGCAATCAAGCGAGAGCCCGGTCGAAACCCGGCACGGGAGATAAGAGGTCAAGCGGAGTACCTCCTCGCACGCTTGGAGGAGCAACAGAGACAAACAAACCAGCAAGTCCGAAGAGCACAACGACACCTAGACGAGATCAACCGGGACATTGCGGCCGAATTGATCCCAAGTAAGGACGGGTAACTCCCTCCTTACAACACGTCGTTCAATTTGGACGATCCCAGACTGAACTGAGTTATTTTCCGTTGGAAGTATATGTGCACTTTTCCTAAACTAATTTGAGTATCTATGTATATAGTCAGGAGTTTCAATTTTAGATAATTTGCGTAGTTTTTCGAATTTATTTAATTCGGTGTAGTTTTAATTGCTTTAATAACTGTAATTGATCTGAAGCATTTTTTTCCTTCGAGTAAAATTGTTTGTTTTAAATTGATCATATCTCTTCCTTTTGTTCAGATAGTTCGTTGGTTTATCTCCTCAATGTGTTCTTCTAATTGTGATTTTTTTCCTTTATATTTATATCTTTCCCAGGATCACCACACGCTCTTTCGAGGTTCGGGCGATAGGATTTAGGAAGGGAGAATACCGGGCAATTCCAGCAAACGCCTTCACCGCGAGTGCCCCGCTAACCACCGGTTTTATCCGGGGTAATTTATTTTCATTTTACTTCCTTGCCTGCTTGTTTTCTATTCATGTATAAAATGTGTTGAGGGATTTATTATCCGAGCTTGAGCTTCGATCGGTAAATTAATTCTCTAGTTTATGTGAACATGACAACGAAATTTTGATGGACCTAGAATTCGTAAATATTCATAGAAATACAAAAATTTTAAATTCAAAAAATGAAGAAAATAAGAAAAATGCTGGGCACCTGATGGGTAAAGGTATAAGATTCTTGCGGTCAATTGCAAGGGATTCCCAATATATGCGCTCTCAAGAGATATAACCATTGAATACCCGTCAAAATAAAATTGGAAATGTATCCAAATGGGCGGTTCCTGGTAAAAGATGGGCCATACTACCATGACTGCTATTACCCTAGAAAACCTTTGGGTTCAAGAGCTAGCATAGAAGGTATTCATGTTCATTTTAATTATAGTTCCCTCTGTTATTAATTGAAATAATATCGACTCCTTGATTGCTATATTTTGTTTTAAAGTGTTGTTTATAGAAAGTTTTACTTTTAATTAGAGGCTATATTGAAATCGAAAGATGGGTAACATCTATAGGTGGTCTTTGGTAATTAATTTATCCCCCCAAAAGAAATAACAACCCCTTTAACCTAGGAATCCGAACACTTTTTACCATTCTAAAATACAGTAAAATTCCTATTGGTCGACCTTGGAAATTTCTTAGTTGCTATTTTTAGAATTAAACGAAATTTTATTTGGTTTTAACACCACTAATTGGTGAGAGGTGAGATTTATCTAGATCAACTTTTATTGATTCATTTACACCAGCTGTCACTGAGATAAATTCCGCTATAATTCAAGTTGATACATAAATCAACTTGGCGGAATTTATTTTTTGTAAATTCATTTCAGCCATTTTTTAAATGGCTGCTAAGTAAGTTTTTTTATATTGTTATATAACTTAAAGTTAAATTTTAAGAGTTGAATTATGATTTCATAAGGAAATATAATCATAATTCAAGCTCTTAAATATAACTTTTAATCATCATTTATTTCATATATTACTATAAATAATATTTAGGAAATCAAGTAAGTAACAATAAATAGTCTCCAAAAATATGTATTTTTTTTATACATTTCGGAAAAAATCTCCTAATATGCCAAAAGTAATTAGTTAAATCTCTGTAGTCTTCTTTCACCAGCTCGTTATCCAGTGCGTCCTTCAGAAAATCGAATCTGGATTGGAAATTCATTGAACTCAATCCACCTGCTCTTGATATAGATTTCCGAATATTCAATCTATATTTCCGGTATTTATAAATTATTGTTTTGATGGAATTTCTGGATATTCCCAATAATTTTCCAAAATGGAAATAGTCTTCACCATTTTCCATGGCATTGATAATTCGTATTTTATCGATTTCCGAAATTCTGTAAGAAGAATAATTTTTTAAAACTTAAAAATAAAATTTACAGTTTATGCTTTTTTGTTCGAGTCTCAGATGTTGTTGAGGGCCTAGCAACTTCTGAAAGCCTATGGAAATATTTAATTTATTTCAATTTTCAAATAAATCGTACAATGTGATTTCTTCTTCGTCGCGAAATGGAATTGTTTCTGCAGAAATGTCTGAAAGCCTCTGAAAATATGTAATTTATTACAATTTTCAAATAAATCTTACGAAGAAGTTTCATCATTTTCATAAAAATTTGGATAAGTTTCCTTAGCATTAAATTTAAAAAAATTTTCCGCCATTTTTTTTTCTAAAAATATCTCAAAAATGTCTAAATTAATTTATTATAGGGGTTTTTTCAATTTCGGATGGCTACATGTTAAAAGTTAGCATGCATGTTTTATTATAGGTTGAGTTAATGTGCATTATTTTATTTCTCTATCACTTTTTGTGTCTCTATAGTTTAGGGTTTCTCTCATTGACGATTTTAAAAGCAACCTCAAGGTCAGTTGGTGTGTTTATATGCTATAAATTTATTGATTTTCTTTTATATTATAGATGATTTATCTCAGTGACAGCTGGTGTATAAAAATTTTTTATGTTTAGGATTCCCACAATTTTTTATGAATTTTTTATGAGTTTTCTCAGGTTATTTCCTTTTCGGTTCAAGTTCCATCTCCCCATGAGTGGAATTCTTGGTGGCAAGATCGTGAATGATCGATAAGATTAATATTTCATTTAGTAATATTACTAAAATGTTTCTAGAGCCGAATTAAATATTCAAAACAAAAGAAAAATTTGAGACATTGAAATGATTTTTTCCCTTTTTTGGAAATATAGTCGGTACCTCTCGACCATCTTGGGCCAATATTAGAATCAAATCTTTGGAAATTGTTTTCTTTTATTGGAATTTACTCGCCTCTCGTGGCAACATCGGCCACTATTTCTGATAACCTTCTCCGATGGAACAATAAAAGCATTATTATACAATAATAAAAAATTTAAAGTGATTTAATTAACGCGTTGTTTTTATATTTGTAGAAATAAAATTTTTGGTAATTATTATTTTCTCTTATTTTCTTTTGGTGCATTATAAATAAATAATTGGCTCGATAATAGTCGATTTTCATAAGGATTTAATAGCAAATTTGTTTCTTTTTCATTCAAATGCCAATTGACCTGAAGGTTTACTTGAAACTATACATAAATGATATCCATTTTATTAACATGATGATGAACTTAATAATAAGATTTTACCCGAAAATTTCTTGAAATTAAGCCAACATAATTATACAAAATTTATTAATATATTATTAAAAATGATAACAATGGTTATTATGGTTATAAAATGTCCTGAAATAATTATATAAAATTTATTAATATATCATTAAAAATAAAAATTTAATTATTACAATCACCCGACATAGTTTCAGAAATCAGTATACAAATTTTCAACTTTCAATTTGTTTCTTTTTCTTTCTAATTGGGAATATCAACCATTATTATTACTTTTTTTGTCAATTCTCATCTTTGATAGATAATTTTCTTCTAAAAATTCATTTCATTTATTTTCTTTTTCTTGTTTTAACATGATAATAACATACATTGCACAGAAATATACATCTTCTCTCTGAGTCGTTTTACTAGTATATTCTTCATTCGTTTAATATTATTTAAATCTTCCTCATTATCCTTCTGGTGGGTTACAGGGTTTCAAATCTTGCTTATCATTCTAGTTGCCCTCGTAACGCCATACAAAATGATGCTGATCGCCACTTGGCACCCGTTGCTAGGCAACGTTGGAAATGTGTTCAAGTGGTGGACTGCCCGCAAAAATTGAGTACCATGTGCTAGTACTATAGTTGCTCGGACAATCCTCGGGTTCACGAGCTGTCGATAGAAGACCTATGCTCGCTTTGCTTGTCCCATGTGTACGAAAATTTATGATCGGAGGTGGACGACTGCTTACAAACCATGATGCGAGTCTTCCTAATAACGCTTACGTTCAGATGTATCTCGGGAAGGAGTTGACCATACATACAACTATTTTATTCAACAAAAAAAAACGTGTAACATTCATGAGTTCATAGGATAGTTTGGAGCTGTGCTGCTCGACGTCGGGCACGCTCCTTGCGTCCTGGGCGTCAATTCTTCGATGGAACGTTGGGCTGATTGGTGGACTGGGAACTTGTATGTGGCATCTGTGACGGGGCGAAGACAAGCGGATATGTCACCGCTTCCCCCTCCCGACAGACTGCTAAAGCAACTTCCAACCCTCTGATTTGAGTGCGCAGGCTCTGGTTGAGCTGCCGCTCCTCTGTCCATTCCTTTTGTGCCGCCGTGAGTTTGTGATAATAAATGGCTTTCATCTTTGTCGGGTCGGACCAGGTCGCTTTTATCTGTTGTACCTCTTTAGTTATTTGAATGATCTGGTTGTGAAGATCCGCGATTGTGTTCCTTGCACGATCAAGCTCCGTTTGCAAGATTTGATTAGTCGTCATTACTACAATGTACAAAATAATTAAAGTTTCTCTATTGAGTTGCATAACTTTTATTGATAGTTATCTTAAACATAATTGTTAAAACGGGTCGACCTATGTACATAATTAAGGCGAAGATAACAAATTAACAAAATTTTCTTTTTATCAACATTTAATTATATTCAATGTTTGTGTTCTTAGGAATTAATGTCTCTCGTCGAATGTCCTCTTCCTCTTTAGGGCGGCCACTGGATACGGACGTCGGGTGTCGCGGGCTGGACGAGGTGGGTAGGCTTCTGCAATTCGCCCGGCGAGGATGTCTTCCATCACGTTTGCGAGATACATCCTCGCCTTCACCACCTGTAGATCGACCTGCTCCTGCACCCTTTCCCAATGGGTGAGGAGGCTCTGTGCGGACATGTATGTCTCCGCAGCTGGATACTGTTGTCCCGCGAGTCCGCAAGGGTCTCTTTCCAAGCCTAGTATCCGCCAAGTAGTCAGGTACGGCCATTTTTGTCGTATCTGGTCGAATATTTCCGTAGTTGCCGGGGCTCCTTCTCGTCCCTGTTTGTCCGTCTCCTGTCTAGCGTTTTGTTCGAGTGGCATGTCTAAAATATCATTGTTATTAAGTTCAATTAAGTTATCTGCGTTATGTAAAATCAACTAAATGATGCCTAGGCTAATGTTATTGGAGTTGTCTAAGTCTATTAGCTTGTATTTTAGTTATATCTTTTGTAAAGCGGATGGCGGTTCATCTAGAAACTTCAGGCGTGCTATATTCCGTTGATTGTCTCCTTCTGACTCTCTTATGTATCCTTTACAATTATGCCATTCAAGTACTACTCTGATGCTATATAAATTGGTTCACGGGCGTCTCGGTTGACTAGGGTTCACTCATCTTCGATGGGTAGTTGACAAGTGGGTTATATTTATCCCATAGACCTGGCCTTTCAGTATGCGCTCCTTCAAAGCAAGTTACATAATAGTGCAAGTAATAATATATGTGGAATAAGGCTGATAATTAGTTTATTTTAGTGTCAATATGTATTTTAATTCTAAAGTTTTATCTGTGTATAATTTCAGCTAGAATTTGTAAATTTATTGAAAATTTGATATAACAATTTTGGGTGCATACAAATTGAACGTTTAAGTCAAGGCCGGATGTTGGACCGGATAAGTTAAGTAGACGAATCGCTCGATGATCTTAACCGAACGATTTCCGGCGGATCTTGTTGTCGCAGCTTCAGTGTTTAGTTTGTTTATATCCGCTGTTTATCTTATTCTGATTTTATTCGTAGGAGTTACCGTGCGATCTTAGATATTTTACTGGAGTTTAATTTTTTGATTGTATTGAAGCTATTCCGTAAGTTGCTATGTTGGTGGTTTGAATGTATTTTATCGTCGTTTAGGGCAACTCGATAGCGGATCTCGCAATTGAACCTTTATTGTCAGGATTTTATTCGACATGTTTCGGGATCGTAATTCGATGAATGTTTATCTCGTGTGATATCAATATGACATTTGATTGTTTCTCATGCCTTATCTGTTATTCTGAATTTTGTTATCCTCATTTGCGTCGATTTTATTTTAATCCAATGTTAAGCAATAACCTATTATCATTGATTTATGTTGGATTCCTGAATTTATATTAAATTTACGGAAAAGAATTTTTGTCTTAAATCAATGCATTTCTTTATTTTTCTCGAAGGGTTATTCTACTACAAATCAAGGTATTACTTTCTTGATGAATTTAATCAATAGTTGCATTAACTTAACTCAACGAATTATATTAATTTTTATTATTCAAACTGCTGATTTTGCTTTGACAATTAATAGACAAATTTCTCTAAGCAATGGACCACTTTATTTTAATAGATTAGGTAAATATTCTACTTAGTGAATTGAAACTTTAAAATTTTACTTGATTTTTAACCAAAATTTTTCTACCTTTACCGTAATTACGTTAATGATAAAAGGAATTTAACCAACAAATTTATCCTTTTCTTGTTCATTATGTTAATGTTATTAAAAATAAATTATATTACTTTAGTTAAGAATTAATCATTATTACTTTAAAATAAAAAATATTATATTGTGTCAATTTAGTCGATGGTTTACCTATCCTCGCTCACTAATCATTAATTACTCAATTTAAATTAATCGATGAGATATTTCTTTTTATTTAATAATCATCTAATTTTCCCAATAATTGAATTACTGAATTACCTATTTAATGAGTTTTTATCATTTTAATTCAAAATTATTAACCAACGATTTCAATTTAGTTTACCCCCGTATCCTTTCCCTTTAATAGACCTTAGGCGCACATTGTGTTCATATTATATTTACTGAGTGCCCACTGGACTACTCGGTGTGATGATTTTAAGCCGTGTGTAATATAATTTTAGGTCGATTTTACAGAATTGAGAAACGAGGAAGCAGCCAGAGACTTCTTCCTTATTTCTCGCTTCAGCTATAGGGATAAATATTGACGTTACGACCGCTGCGTTGCGCACGCTGAGTCTTCACGGGTGCATATCATTGGCGATTTTCCACGCACTTACATGAATCTGCACTATGTTGATTTTTCTATCTTGCGTGATGTGTCGGCTGTGGGCCGGAAAAATTTCGACATTGAAAATTTATAAAAAAAAAACATATTAAATAAGTTATGTATATTCATAATATTTATTAATTATAAAACAATAAATTTACCCATTTTAACCATTCCATAAAAAACATCAAATCATAATACAAAATGACATAAATACCTCTCTCCCCACGTCAACGCCGAGCAGAGCTCCATTGAGATGCAAGGACGTGACGTGGAAAGAGGGTTACACCATAAATAATTCTCACCTAAAATTGATCCGACAATAGATTTAAAATCAAGTTTTGATTCAAAATGGTTCTAACAATTTTCAAGATATAGTTTTAAAACAGTTTGAAAAATGGTTTTTGTGTGTTCTTAATGTGAAAATGGATCAGTATATATACCTAATTTTATGGTGTGTGAAATTTGATGTAGTAAAACAAAATTCGACCTTATTCTTTTCTAGCAAATTCTATTATTTATTTTTATTATTTTTCGATTTATTTTTATAGTTTTTTATTTAGAATTTTTATTGAATTATTGCTAATTCAAATTTTTCGATTTAAATTTCACTTTAATGAACTTTAATTGATTTTTTCAATTTCGTCGAATTTGTCGTGTTTTCTTGTTGTATTTGTGTAGGTATCGTGCGGATCTTGGTGCATTTTGTTATTATTTTAATTTTATTTTTATGTTTATTAATTTATATTTAATTCTTTTATTTCTCAGATTTTATATGGTTTAATTGGTGTTTTTCAGGTTTATTTTAAATTGCGTGTTGTATCTGCGTGTGTGTTTCTGATCCATTTAAACATTCTTCAAGGCCGTTTACGTTCTGGCCCAATATAAAACACTCGGGGGGTCCGTAAAATTGCGACCCGCAATTTCAATTGATTTCAAACTAATACTTACATTTTCATTTTCCATATTCACATTCATAAAAAATGTCTACTGTAAGGTTAATTATCAAGATAAAGATGGACTTAAGGTCCGACTACTGTATATAATCAAATAAAATCAGATAGTTCAGTTTTAATGTCAGTGCAAGTTTTATAATATCAGTTCGAATCACTGTAGATCAGTATGAGTTGATAAAATCAGTTCAAATCAATGTAAATCAGTTATATTTGGCTTCGAATGAATCACTGACGGCTTGGGTTTCGCTTTCGAGCTGGGTTGATCTTGAGGGGTGATTGATAGAAATCTGCGAGAGTCTTGAAGTTTTGCTAATTTGACTGGTGTTTCGGATTTGGTTGATCTTTCTTCTGAATTTTTGAATTGGGGTAGTTTGCCTTGGTTTGTTTTTCGTTAGGCCGAGAATGAGACAACATATTAGGAGTATCATGTTAGAGGTTATACTAATCGGTAGTATAAGTTCGATTGATAGGCTTGTTGTACTGGGTTCATTTTCCTGTTCCACTCGTTTTCCTAGTTGCTTTTGTGTTGATAGGACGATTTTTTGAATTTCTTGGATTGGTTTGTTATTGGGATTTGCTTTGGCTTTTCTTTGAATTTGTTTGATGAGGGTTTCTAGGGGTTTTCTTCGTCTCTCGATTCTCATTTTTTATATTGGTTATCTCTTCATTATTTTTCAGTAGGGTTTTTACCATTATTTGGGTTCTCTCGATGTTCTGTTTCAATTCGTCCTTGTTTTCTTTTGTGGGACATTGTATACATTGGAGGTTTATTTGTTGGCATTCTTCATTATCAGGGTTTCTACAATTTTCTTTGTAATCGGCACAGGTGCTGTCTTCTCTTCTGAAGGGTTGGGATTTCTCGCATTTTTTCCAACGGGTTTTCAGTGTCACACTCTCTCATTATTATCATCATTATTATCCACAGGCTTGGGTTCATGCTTTCTATTTTATACGTAATCAATTTTTATATTTATCTACAAGATTTATTTCGTTTATTTACAGTGGAGTTTTAGCCCTTTTTATTCTTTCTCTTTTTCTGGGGTTGAGTGTATCTCGCACTCCTCTTTAGTTTTGTTTTCTGAAAACCTCATTATTAGGACTTGGGCTTTTATTAATCGCTCGGTTAGTTTTGGGAGTTCTTTTAGTCGCTCTTTGTTTTCTTTGATTACTCTTTGTTGGTTATAGATTTTCATCTGAAGATTTCTTTCTTTTGTTTGTTTTCTCTTGAGTTAACGTTTATAATTGACTCGTTTGGTTGTTTGTTTTTCCAGCTTTCGTTTTGTTTCTTGAAGCTGTTCTGTTAGCGTTTTAATCTCATCTTGAGCTTGTTGGTGGCTCTCTTTTATTTCTCTGGCTTCTTTACAACTATCTTCTAGTTGTATTACATATCTCTGTTCACTTTTTCTACTATCTCTCATTCGTTCTGCTTCGGTTTTCCAATAGTCTTCCAGGATTACACGAGTCTTTATTTCAGCTAATTCTCGCCTCAATCGTTCATTTTCTCTCTTTTGATTTCTGTTTTCTCCCATGTTGGATGTTAGTTTTCGTTTTATCATATTGGCTAACTGTTTAGATTGTATTAACTGTTGATTTATCCGGGCGATTTCTGATTCTTGCTCCTCCACTAACTCTTGCCATTCTTTTCTTTCGGCTCTCCATCTTTTACTATAATATCTCAGTGGGTCTTGCTCGATCGGTTCTACTAATTGAATTGGGTTTGGTACGTATTCTCTGTCTTCTAGATTCATTCTGATTTCTACTTCATTCGGATTCATACTAAATATACATTGGTTACAATTTTTTGTTTTCATAATTTTTATTATTTTTATTATCTGTTTACACTTTTTACAATTTTTTCCTCTTTAGAATTATATTGCCGCTTCGTCCGTCTCCCCAAATCCTTCATCGGGTTCGGCGGGTACTTGGGTTGGTATCTCAGTTGGGTATAACGGCATGAGCAGGATTGGTGGTCGGTTCTGCAAGGTATTTATTTCTTCACGCAAGGTGTTTGATATTTGTATCTCTTCGTCTAAGAGATAAGCAAGGTATTCGGCGTTTTCAGTTAATTCCTCCACCTGCGTTTCCAAACGATGCGTGTTTTCCAACGCTCTTAACTTTTCAATCTCTTTTCTCAGATTCTGTTCGTTTTCCTCATATCCTTGCTTTATCGCTTTTATCTCTGCTTCAACTTGTTCTTTCAACTGTTCGTTGACTTCGAGTTGGTGTCTCAACTGAATTTCTTTAAATACTGTAACTCCTCGGTGTCCGTTTACCTCCTGTTGGAGTTCTGTTATCCTCTCGTTTAATTGTTGGTTTTGCCGTCTTTCATCAGTTAGTTGATTTCTCGTTTCTGCTGCTCTCTTGTCCATTTCGTTGAATTGTTGTTCATATTCCTTTTCGTGTCTCCTGAGCCTTCTTATTGTGCCTTGTCTGATTTTCTCCCGAAATTCTAAGTTTTGGACCTGCTCGTTTAGTTCTTCGATTGTTTCTTTCTGCACTTCAACTTGTTCCCATAGCTCCCAATCTTCCGTATTTAGTATCTTTTTGGGTAACAGTCTTATCTCTTTCTTGGCTTCTTGGTACTGATTCTTCCATCTTCTTGCTTCTGATTTGATCCAATTTTCTTTGTCTTCCGTTTTTATTTGTTGTATTCGTCTTTGTCGGTGAGCTTCGTCCTGCTCGATCTGCATCTCTTTTATTCTGGTCTGTTTATATTCGACTTCCTGCTCCAATTTCACTATATAGTTAGATTGTTTTGCGTTGGCGTCTTCAGATATTCTACACTCTATTCACCATTTTCTTGCTTGATCAGTTATCTGAGTCAGCATTCTTTCTTGTCTATCGTCTCTGGGCTCTCTAATTTTCTTTGATGGTTTTGGCCCTTGGTTTCTCAGTTTATTGATCTCGATCTTTGCGTTCTCCCATTTAGCTTTATAAGCTCTTGTTCGGTCTTCCTCTTCGGCTATTTGCTGAATATAATGTCTGATTCGCGATTCCCAATTACTTCTTGAGTGTTCTCTATCTTCCGTCCATTTGATTTTCCAATATCGCGCTTGTCTTTTTGCCCATTCTTTGGCTTGTTCCATATGGGTTCTCTTTGTCTTCTCTATTCGGTATTGGGTACTAATTTGCCCAATTTCCTCCTGCATTTGTTGTATAATTTTTATCGTCTCCTCTCCTTCTTCTCGTATCTCTGCGTCTTTATCTTTTATCACTTCTCGCAGTCTTTCAATTTCACTTTAATGATCCTGCTTCTCTTGCTCTAGGGTTTGTATCTCTTTCCTTTGGTTTTTGATTCTAGTTTGGTTCCGCATAAATTCCTTCATCATTTCCTCTTCTCGCTCTTGGTACGTTTTCTCTTTTCCTTCTGGGTAAGTTACTTTTTGTTCTAGTTGCTTTTCCCACTTCTCTTTCATCATTTTCGTTTTTTGGGTCTCTTGTACTAATTCCTCTTCTGCGATTAGTAGCATTTCTTTTAATTGCAACGTTCTTTGTCTCCATAATTCTACTTCCTCATTTATTACTTTTATTGACTCTGGTTGATCTTTGACTGCTGGTTTTGATTCTTCAGCCTCTTTTACAACTTCTTTTGTCTCGTTTGGATTCATAATTGTTTTCTAAATATTAATAATCAATTATTCTCTCTTTTCAATCATCTCTAAATTTTATCATAATTTACATCATCTCGTATTTTTGTGAATTTTTTGAATTTTTATAATTTTTTGTTTTTACGTTTATCTTTATTTACATTTTTGCACATTGCTTCCATTTTTAATTACTGATCAGCGAAACGGAATCCTTTGATCCGCCCGTTGATCGGCTTTCTACATACTGGACATATTTCCACTTTTAACCCGCATACTTCACATGTGACCATATGTCCACAAGGAGTATAAATTATTTCAACATGTTTCTGCCAACATGTTACACATTGATACTGCTCCAAAATAGCTTCTTTTATTATTGATTTGTCTCGATTCTCTTTTGGTTTCTCCTGATATCGCTTAATTGCTCGGATTACTGCTTGTGTTGAGTCATACCACTCTAAATTATTAGCTAATCTTTCTTTGATTATTTTCCTCATCTTTTGAGCATCTACTCCTGATAATAACATTATGGTTCTCGTTTTTGGTCGATCCAAAATATCTTCCACTTGCTGGTTTGTAATTATTACTTCTATGTTCTTTGACTCTTTTTCTTGTTTATACATACATTTTCCTTTATGTTTTAGCTTTTTGACGTTCTGATCTGGCATTGGCTGTTGATTTTTACATCCTTCGCACATTATTCCTCTGGCTGTTTGACAATATCCTTGACTCGCAAATTCTGCTGCTCTTGGATTTCCTTTGAAAGTTTTAATTCTCTCTTCAAATGTTCTATTTATAGTCTCTTTTTCCCATATTAATTCTGTTGGATCTTCGAAACTTTTTATTATTGTTATCTTTTTCTCACCTCCCTTTTCCTCTTGGTCTAATTCTGATTGTCGGAGTCCTTCCAATCTGTTTATCGCTTGGTTTCCGACGTCAATGTTTATTCTAAATGGGCAGGTTGAAAATTTCCTCAGGTGTTCTCGTTTTGCTGTTTCTCCTTTCTCCCAATGCGATAGTCTTCCTTGACAATAAATACAGGTAACTTCATCTGGTAATTCGGGGGTTCCTGAGAAAAAGAATCCTTGTGCTGCCATCTCTTTACTTTGTCGGTCAGTGAATACTTTATTATCTTTGAATGTTAGATATCTTTGTTCCTCTTTCCTCAACTGTTCGTATCTTACTCTTCTCTGTGAGTAAATTACTTTCCTCATTTTCCATGGTCGTCCGGTTGTATCGAAACTGGTATAATGCTGAATAGCGATTGTTAAGGTTTTGATTTTTTCCTCTTCCTCTGGTTTTTTCCATAATCTCGTCCATATCGAATCTGGTCCTTCTCTCATCTGTACTGTTATCTCTTCGCTGGTTCCGCTTGTCATCTAAATATCGTCATTATTTTTGAATTTTTTTGTTTTTCTGATTTTTCTGATTATGTGCAATTTTTTGATTTTTATTTGATTTTTATTATTTTATTTACATTTATTTACACTTTCTTTTTCCCTTTACAACGTCTTATCTGGCTTCTCTACTTCTAATTTTATATACAGATTATCTTCTCGCAAGAATCCTTCTCCTCTCAGTCGTTGTTGTGGATAAAAACGTGGTGTACCAATTGCTGTATTCCAGTCGGTTGTTGGTCTTCCCATCTGTGGTTCATTTCCTGTTCTGATTGGGTTGCGGTAGTCCTCTTGTCCTTTCATTGTAAGTATCATATTTTGTTTAAAAGGCCATGTTAATAATTCATCGTAATCTCCTTTTCCTACTCTGACGAAGACACTGATATGGGTGCCTGTTGCGTTCCCATCCCCATTTGGATATAATCTAATGCCCAATTTGTATCCATTCTCCCAACTGTATATCGGTGGACTATCTAGAATTCTCTGTGTTCCATCTTTTGCTCTCTGGAGTTTTTCTGCAAATTCGGTTATTTTCCATATAAATGGTGCTGTGAGGTGTTTTCTGCCTATGGAGCTGTTGGTTTCTAATTCCTTTAGGCTGTTGGTCATCTGTTGCATTTTCTTTTCTATTTCGGCCATTTTCTTGAGGGTATTTCCTTGGCTTCTCTCGAAATTCTTTCTGGATTCTACTATTTCTCTTATTAGTGCCTTTTGTACATCATTTTCTGTTCGTAGGCTTTTTACTTCCCATGCCAACATTCCTATCGTTTTCATCATAATTTCGGTATGCTCGATACTATTTTCCATCATATGCTTTTGCATCTCCATAATTGGTAGTTGCGCTTGACAATTGAATAACTCCAACGGGCATTTGACTGGTTTGCCGATACATTCGTTCCAATGTTCTTTTAATTTAACTTTATCTCTTCTGTCGCAGTTGTTTGCGCATATTCCTTCATATAGATCACATATTTGCTCCTCTTTTGGATTCCGATGTTCCATTTCTATTTTTATCCATTCGTCGATGACTCCACAGAACTCGCATTTTTCCTCTCTCTTGATGCACACTTTGTGATGTTCTTTCATCGTCTTTTTCGTTGTGATGGTTTGACATTTTTCGCATAATATCTCGTTATATTCGCATTCATTTGTGTGACTTTCGGCTTCCTTCATAAGTCCTTTCCATTCACATTCTTTTACTCGGCATTGAACTAATAGATTATTGATTTCTTTATTGGTTGCTTTATCCATTGTTGTAGGGTCTTCATCTCTTTCAATCGTCTCGTCGCATCCAGGGCATTTTATTGTTTGTGTTTCTATCACTTCTATCGTACAATCTGTGCATATTCTGCATCCACATTTCGTCTGTCTTGCTCCAATCAGTAATTCTTTACATTTACAGCATTTTAATCTTTCTTCGATATCGTTCACCACTCTAATTCTATTTTTCATTATTCGTCTCGTATCTTCGGATGGATTCTCGCTTCCTCTAATTCTCTCGATAATTGTCTGCATATCTACAAAAAATTTTCTGATTACTCGACGTTGCTTTACTTCTATCGTTTTATTTATACATATTTACAAAGGTGCGCTTTATTTTTTACTCTCCTGTTGAATCCGGTTCTGGGGTGAATTCTGGCATCGATGCTATCCATTCCACCCAACTTGCTGGATCTACGTGCTGTTGGTTGCTACGTAGTCTTCTAATTTCGTCAGCTTGCCATCTAACTTGGTCAGTTAATTGTTCATTTATTCTCTGCAGTTGTAGTATAGTTCTCTGTTGCTCTTCCAGTCTTATAGCTTGTTGTAGGCCTCTGTTCACGCTTTCTGTTAATACTAGATGAGTATTTGTCCACTGAGTTTGCGCATTGTTCGTTATTAATGTCATTAATTCGCATTGTCGTCTCCACGTTGCCTCAATTCCTGAATCTTGGTATATTCCTTGATTTAATTCTACAATCTCTATAGGTACATTGGCAGCTGCTGGTTGTTGTATTGCTTCTGTGAACGGTGGTATTCTCACTTGATTTGGTTGATTTACGTTATTCGGATCCATCTATTGGTTATAACACATCATTAATTCATCGGCATTCTCTCTATTTCATTATTGTTTCTAACGCATTTTGTACAATATTTATAAATATACATACCATTACTACTATTATACTACATAATATTTTACACTATATACAACGTCTCTTTTTCATTTTACACCATCGTTTCCGGGGACTCTATACGCAGTGTCCGTATATCCCCGTATTTCTCATTCGTTATCTGATATACATCAAATTCATTGGACCATTGTTGTGCTTCGATAATGGGCGGTTCTTTTAACCAGAGTCCGCTTGTGCTAGAATTTCCTATGATTTCATATTCCTCGGTTTTTCCGCATCGTATTGTCCTAATTCAATATCGTAGTTGAATTTTTCCACCGCTGGCCATAATCTTTTCTTCGCTGGCTTCCTTTTGCATTTGGTAGTTCTTGCTAGTTGAATTATTATCAGCATTACTACGCTGCTTACTATTGCTGTTGTTATCCAGATCATTTTAATCATATAGTTCTTTTCATTAGGCTGCATAGTTGTGTTTTCTCTTGCTTTAGTTGTCTCTATTACTCCTTCTTTCGGTTGCACATTTTAAGTGCTTTCTGGAGTTGTAATGCTTCGTGAATTGAAAGATGGCTGTCGTCCATGATCATTCCTTTTTTCCATGTTTCGTTTCTTGGTTTTCTCTCAGATTGTTTTATTATAGGTTGATCTGTCGCATTTGACTTGAGTGGTTTCTTTGTTATCGTCCTCCAATGCTCATGAGTTCCTTTTTGGATATTTACTACGTATTTCCCCAGTTTCCTTTTCGTAGGGATACGATATTTTTGATTCTTTATAGTTTTGCTTGTTTCACATTGGATTCTTTTGTTTACTGGTTCGTTTCTTTTAGGTTCGTATATGCAGATTTTCGTGATAGGTTTTTCACCTGTGTTCTCAATTAATATTTCCTCTTCGTTTGCCGCATTTGATTCTATGTTTATTATTACTGCTTTACTTTCTCTGATCTGGCGTTGATACGGTTCCTCTTTTGTTTCTTTTTCTGGATGTTTTGTCGTAATTGATTCTAGTAACTTTCTAGTTATTGATTTCCAGTAATCATCTCTTCCTTTCTGAACGTGCACTATATACTTCCCACGTTTTCTTTTTGTTGGAATACGATATTTTTGATTTTTGATATCATCATTTGATTGACATTTAATTCTCTCATTCACCGTTCCGTTCTTTTTAGTTTCGAATATACAGACTTTTGTGATGGGTTCTTTGCCCATATTTTCAACTATTATCTCTTCTCCACTCTTTGGTTTGATTTTACTTTTATATTATTTCTTTGTTCTCTCGTGCTCGACGTTTGTATGGCTCCTCTTTTGGCGTTGTGAATTTTTCTCCCAGGGTTTTGGCTAATGTGCAGGTTATTATTATATCGTTGTTGGCACATATTATATATTCCGCATTTCCTTCTAGACTATCCCATTCGCATTTCTTTCCCGCTTTCATGTTCATTTTCCAACAATCGATAATTTTATTTTGTATACATACTTGTTCAATTGTTTCTACTCCTCTGTTTATTATTCGCAATTTGCCTATCCCTGGTTCTACTTGAATTTTTACGTTTCTCTCTTTTGTGGCATCTCTACATATGTCTTTGGTGGTTTGACATGATGGTGAGTTTTCGGATCGTATTTCCATCTTTCCCGGTTTTCCTATTGAGTCAAATTGGCAACTTATGGTTGTATTCATTGTCAGTTGTAAGCATATTCCTTTACTTGCTATTCCTTTCTCATTTATTGTTCGTATTCTGAACGATTTTATTTCCTTTGTGATGTTTTCGTCAGCTTCTGTTAACTTGATGGACGTGATTAATATCATTATTTTCTGTAGCAGGGTCGGTCGGTTTTGATTTTTTCTTTGTTGTAGTAACATCATCCTTTTGTTTCGTTTTCCTTCGTTATTGCTGTTGCTCGTTTCTTGGCGTTCCTCGTTGGATGCTTCCTTTTTCTCTTGTTGTGCGGATTTATTTTCGTCTCTAGTACTTTGATCGTCTTGCTTTTTGTTGTTGTCACCACCTTCTCCATTATTATTTCCATCCGGGGTTTCCTTTGAAATGTCGTCCTCGACATTTATTATTTCAATTATTTCCTCGTATACTTTTATTATTCTTGCTTTTATATCATCCATCTCTTTTATCTCTTGTTTGCTCGCTTGGAATCTTATTTGCTTTCGATGCCATCTATGTATTATCATTAATAGTTGTTCCTTTCTATCTCCGATTCGTATTGCTTCTTTTGGATGGTTGGTGAATTTTAGTCCTTCCCACTTCAACATTGCTTTTATTGTTTTTGGGAATGGATAGTGAGCATATATTGTTTCTTTTAATAGGACGTTTCTGTTTCTTACCATATAGTTTACATTGAATACTTTAAGTGATGAACCTTCGTAGGTCCATTTCATCAGATTGGCTGTTGCTTCGTCTTGTTTGGCGTCGATAGCTTCCCATAATGTTTGAATTGTTTGCCCATTATTTCTCTTTCTCTAATCGTCGCATTAGTGGTTATAAATTTTATTGCATTGCCTGTCTGGATTTCAGCGCATAATGTAGTACATTGTTTTCTCCATTGTCTTTTTCTTTGAACGATGATCCGGTTTTTAGTAATTCTCTCAGGACTGTTGTAGAAGCGTCTGCTGCAACTGCGAACATTAATGGTGTTTGCCCCTCTTCGTTTGGTATATTTGAGGTGTGTCCGCATTTCTGCATTAAGTTGGATTATATCTATTATCCTTTGAATGTTTCCATGTTGTACTGCAATATGTAGAGGTACGTTTCCTTCTATATCTGCCATGGTGAAGATCATGGGTATACTCTCTTTAATACGATCTATTTCTGGTGGACTTCTAGCTCTTTTAGCGTAATCCATTGCGATTTTTCCCGCTTTGTTTACTATTCTCATCCATCCTTTTCCTTCGACCCATTCTGGCATTATCTCTCTGATGGCTTTTACTATTATATCCATCTTGTCTACATTATCTTGAGTCGCGTTTAGAGTTATTTTTGATTCATCTGGTTTAGGTTCCTCTACTGTGTTATTCGATGTCGCTTCTATCTTTCGACTCATTGTTAGTCCGTTTATACTCAATTGTTGAGTTTGTGATCTAGTTTGCATACCTCGATTTTCTGGTTCTCTTGTTATTGTTCTCGGTATCGCTTTACATCTGCTCACGTTTACGTAGATAGGTCTGGTGAGTGGGTTGTTGACTAGTTTAACTCGAGCATTGTTCTCGTTTACATACATTATCTCATAAGGTCCTTTACCACATCTTTGTAATTTTCTGGCTACTCCTGGGATAATTTCTGGCGTCGCAATTATTACCCAGTCTCCAACTTGAAAATTATGCTCACGTACGTCTCGCTTTTTATCATGTAACTCTTTGTAGCTCTCTTGATTAAATCTAATATTCATACCTGCTGTTTTCCAGATCTCTTGCATTCGCTCTTTGAATCCTGTTACGTAATCATCAATTTCCATATACTGTGATATCGGCGGTTGATATTCTAAGTCTATCGGCATGTTACATTCTCTGCCGTACATTAATTTAAATGGACTCATTTTTGTTGCTGAATGTATTGACATTCTATAAGCCATAAGGCATAGGTTTATATATCTGTCCCAATCCTTTTGGTGTCTGCTGACATAATTTGACATCATCTCTATTAATATGCCATTGAATCGTTCGGTTTGTCCGTTTGTTTGCGGATGGTATGGCGATGTTCTCAACTTCGCAATTCTGAAGTAATTCGTTACTTCCTCTATTATTTCGCTCATGAAGTTGGTTCCTTGATCGGTTAGAATCTGTTTGGGTGTTCCATATCTACAGCATATTTCCTCTACTAGGATTCTCGCTATTGTTCTAGCTTTTTGGTCTGGTATCGCGAATGCTTCCGGGAATTTTGATAAATAATCTGTCACTACTAATATGTAGATATTTCCATCGTTGGTTTCTGGTAATGGTCCTACTACATCCATTGCGATCATCGTCATTGGTTCTGGTGGATTGGCATTGGTTTTAATGGTGCCTTTAGTTTACTTCCTGTACTTTTTCTGGTTGCACATATCAAACAATTCTTTATCCATCCTTTTACGTCTTCTCCGATATTTGGCCAATAATATTTTTGACGTAATCTTGCTTCCGTCTTTTTTGCTGACATGTGTCCTCCAAGTTTTCCCATCAGTGATATTGCATCAATACTTCTTTTCGTCTTATTTCTTTTGGTTAACACTGTCGTTCCTCTCCATTAACATACCATCCTTCTCTATGTATATCGATGTCTGTGTTTTTCCATATGCTTTTTATTTACTTGGTTGTGTCGAAGATTTCTCATCTCTTTCGTTTCTATGATTCAATTATGTTAGTCTCGTGCTTCTTTCTGCTCATTTCTCAATTTTGTGATCGATATCTTCTGCGATGATCATGCATATTCGTCTTACATCATTGATCCATTAGTTCTTCGATACAATTCTTGACATGCAATCTGCGTTGGCGTTGGCTTTTCCTGATTTGAATTTTATATACGGCGAGTTTCTTGCAAACTGCTTGCCCATTCTTATCTGCTAGAGGCCTCTTTGTGATTGGGCTAGCCCTATACATGGTTGCTGATCTGTAGTGTATATATCTCGTGCCATAACAATATTTTGAAGGTTTATAGCTTGATTTTGCTATGCTTCTTTCCGTACAGGTATTCTTTGTGTTTTGAATGTTCGCTGTTATACCATAACTCGTTCTCTTTCTGTATCCATTGGTCTAGACTGTCGTGCATATCCACTTGCGTCTGTTGCTAACAAAAACTGTTTCTTAAAATTGGATGTATATGAGTATTGGTTTCTGATATCAGTTTATCTCTGAGTGTTTCAAAGGCCTGTTTGTTGTTTCCTCTTCCTTAACGGGGGTATCTTTTTGGTTAACTCTATTGTATGGGGTTTCGCAATGTTGCATAACTCTTTGATGACTTTCGATTAGTATCACATAAGCCTAGAATTCTTGCACTTGCGTGCTGTCTTTGGTGCATGGCAATTCTTTTCTTTTCATTGTCTTGGATCTGGTTCTTTGCCTTTTGCTGACACAATATGTTTGCCTCGAAGGTGACTTTTTCCTTTGCCATCAATTTGATGGTTTATTAACTTTCCTTGTTCAGTCGAACGAATACATTCGGATATCTTTTAAATGTTGCTCGAGGTCTGGAATAAATTAATAAATCATCAATATATACCATACATTGTTTGATGCCATGCGTTTTTCTTGAAAAAGGCATTTTCTTGAATTGGTCTTACTTGATATTCTTTTCGATTGTAAAAGCAGTTTTCTCTCTGTCCTCCTCTTTGACTTTTTATTTGCAATAACACTTTTTAGATCTCACTGAGTAAATACTGTCCGATGTACGTTTGCACATCTTCATTTATATTGTACGGGTATTGTGTCGTTGGTTACTGCGTTGGTCGTCGGTAGTTCTTACAGAACGTTGTTTCGTCTTTTTTTTACCATGAACTACTGGGAATTGCCATGGCGGCACTTGGTTCGATCACTCCTGGTCTAACTCTTTTGCACTTCTTTCTGCTTTCTGGTCTTTTGAGCTTCTGCCATCGATATGGGCGTCGTGTACTTGGGGTATCATCCGTTATTGGTATCGTGTGTTGCGTTACAATCGCTTGTACCTAATTCTAGGCGATGCTTGCGAATAATATCTTTCATTCGTTTAGACAGTTTTTATGTAATTGTTCTTTCAGCTTTCGTTTAGTATCTGACTGTCGATTGTCCATATTCTTCCTCAGTTCCTTCGGTTTTTTTGTTGGAAGTTCAATATCCATCATCGGTGTTATTTTCCCAATCGCTCCTTCTTCGTATGACTTTGTCTTCCTCGTCAAATTTGTAATGTTGATCGGATTTCATGTTGGTCGTTTACATTGTCTTCTCTCTGCTAATGGCAGTTCTTTCTTTCTCAATTTGTGATTTTAGGTGTCGAAAATCATTTCACCTCTAGTTTCTTCTTCTTTTACGTTACAAATCATTTTGTGCGTTCTGGCACTACTATTTCTTCTGTGCTGGTCTTACTTCTGATTTCCATACATATTCGTCCGGTTTTATCTCTCAGCCTCTCGATCCTAGTCGGATTATTATTTCTTTTAGTAATTCTGGCATGAGATCTGTTACCGATCTATACCGTTGACACTCAATTCCTGTAACTGCTACGTACGTATTATTTTTACGATTTTTATATTCGATTATTGACCGATTGTTCCAATGGATGCTGACCGATTCTTTGCTGCAAGTCTTTTTACATCCATGTTAGTTCTTCTATACATCGCGCAGTCTTTTGTATTTTATCATTTTTTTGCTGCTATGTTTTGCTCCGGTTCGATTTCATTGCTTTATTTCTACCCATTTATCTCTATGGGTCGTTAATGTTGGTCAGTAGATGTTGCTAACCTAGCGATAGTTCGAGTTTCTGGATCTGATCACGGTTTCTCGATCTTTGGTTGGTTCGTTGGTACTAAATCTGCCAATTGGTTAGTTGGTACTGGTATGTTTCGTGATGTTGTTGATTTTGGATGTCGGTACGGTGTCTTTTCTTTGCATGTTTCTCTCTACTTGATGTTGTTGCTTTCTTTAACATTTCATATTTACTGGTGGTTGGTGTTGAATGTCCACTATGTCTTGTCTTTCGATTTTCCCATTGTTTGAGTTGCTCTTGAGTTAGCATCTGCATTCCTCCTTGGTTTTCGTCGTTGTCGCTGCTACTATCATCTCTGAAATTTATCCATCGTCTCCAGTTACTCGTTTTCTGTCGCTTCATTCTGGTTTTCTCGGTTTCTATTCATTATTGGCTTTAATTTTCTCCCTCCGACTTCCTCCATCGGTACATTATTTCGTTGTTCCTACTAACCTTTTTATCTTGTGGATATTTTTGGATGTCCATGTACCCATTGGTCTTTGCTGGCCGGTAAAAATCAAATTGCAATTGTCCAGTTAATTTCCTTTTCTTTGTATTCGAAGCTGCTAAATTTGTTAGTCCTTACGGATTTGATACTAAGAATTATTCCTAAGATTCCTGCCATCATTTGTCCGAAGATTAAGAATCTTCCCCACATGGCTTTCATCATATTTGCTGTAGCTTGTTGAAAATGATCTGGTGATAGTACATTCGTAGTTGGGTTTCTCTCATAGTTGTTACTCCCGTTATCGTCCATGTTGGGATTGTATGGCTTGTCTTTGTGCTGGCAATACTAAATGTGTCTCTGGCTCGGTTCCGATCTTTTGTTTGGTTATTCCCACTCTGTGACTATATCCTGGCTTGCATTCTTGCTTCGCTAGCATTCTGTCAGTCCAATATTTTGGTGGTGCTACTATTACTGGGTTGGGAATGTAACAACTTCCATCTCTTATTCGATAATGGTCCCATTATACTTACTACAACTGACATATGAGGTACGTTTCAGGATTATATCTTGTTATGATTGAGCGAATCTGATTTTTCCTCTTATGATTCGTATTTCTAGTTCATTTTATGCATTTTTCTTGAATTTGTTGAACTTCTGGCAGTTCTTCGCAATTGTCTTTTCGATGTGGTAACATGATTCTCCAACAATTCTCCAATATCTCTTGGTGGTGTAGTGATTGCGTTTCTGGATTCGTGTCTGCCTTGCCAATTTGTTTTCTGTATTTCTCTGTTCAGATTACAATCATTTTTAACTAATCATAGTATTTTCTCTGTTTGATGCCATCTTTTGTATAGAATCTTTCTTGTTATTTATATAGGATTGTTTCACTCTTTGGGGTCTATTGCGCTTTTGGGTGTTGGTATTGCTGTTCTGTAGAATTTCCGTTTATATTCTTATAGCTACCATTTTCGTCCATTTGCTCCTTTTCGTCTTTATGATTCATTCCGATGTGGTGTCGTTGATATATTACTGTGGTGTGACTCTGATCCGATAGTTTGGTTTATCGTTGGGTTTTCCGATTCTTCGTTCTCGTATTTCTAGTGCGCTGTTTTGGTGGGTTGGTTTCGTTTCACTGTGCACTCGTCCTTGACTCGTCAAATATTGCGCCTTTTCAATAGGTGGTCTACAAGTTTGGTATCCGGCGTGTATACGATCGTTGGAATTCCCGTATTGCTGATCTATCTGTTGTTAGACTTGAGGGTACTTTTTCTTGGCTTTGTGTTGTCTGGACAAATATCCTGATATTTCTCGAACTTTACTTGATAGCTTTCAATCACTACTACTCTTTGACTAATTGTTCATAGGTGTATCTCCTCCTACACGTTTCCGTCTCAGCGATTATCTTCCGCAGCATTACTCGGGTAAGTTTTATCTTTTCCTTACTTCGGCTTGTCATTCACTGTCCAAGTATTTTGAGATGCCGTCTTCGTGATCCTTCCTCCATTCGTTCTCGTTACTGAACACCATGTTGTTTCCTTCCGCTCTCTGATATTGTTTGATGTGAGTGATGTCCGCATGAATGCTACATTCCGTTTGTACTGGCATTCTTTTAATTTCCGTTTTAATGAAGTCTTTCTTGACTATACGTTTACCGTACTGCATGTTGCCGTTGTCTGCAATCTACGGGGTTTGTGCTTGCCTTTCGTTTTCCTTTTGTGAGTATTTATCACCATCTTTATATTATCGCAATAATTATACTACAACGGTTTCTATCCTTTTTGCACATCTCCATATTGAGTTTGTAGTGTTATTGATTCTCCCTTTTCTAGCTGTTTTTTTGGATCGCTTGCATTAATCGTTGTTTCGTATTCCGTTATAATCTTTAATTGTTGCTTACTTCGTTTGATCATCTTACTACTAATTTACTACAGCTTGCCCTCCCTTAGTCAGATGAATGGTTTCGCATTACTTTCTGATATGTCTGTTATCGCAAATTCCCTATCGTTTGGGTTGTAATCTTGGAGTTCGCCTTTCGTATATCTAATCGTGTATCGCATAGGCTTTCACTAAGTACTCTGTTTGGGGTCATCAGATCGTTTCGTTAAGTGATTATTATCAACGCAATTCCTTGAATCTCTTGGTTGTGGTTCGTATTTATTATCATTATTTTTATTTTTATTGGTTTTTATTGCTGCCAAGCTGCTTCGCTTCTGCTCGATATTAGTTTAGTTTTAAATTTCTCTTCTATTTCTGGATTTGCTATCCCAGCAATATCGTTATTGTTTGTTGATCCACTTTGTCCTTGTTTCTTGCGCTTTCGTTTTTCTTTGTAACTTGCTTCGCTTACTTGGCTGGCTTGTTCAATTTCGTTTGTCCAATGGTCCTCTGCATTTTTCTTTAGTTTTCCTTCTGAGCTGGTTTGTCCATTTCGGTCGTTCTGTATTTCTTTTGCCTTGCTGTACCTGTTTCTTTCGTTCAGGTTGTTCGTCTGCCGTTTCTTTGGATGTTGTAGCCCTTCTTTCATTTATCCCTTGTCCCATTCGTATCCTGTCGGCTCGGCGTTTTCTCTCTTTTTTTTTATTTTTCTATCTCGTATCTGGCTCCTATATTGAC
>CM039681.1:13388495-13450995 GCA_022537955.1 Schmidtea mediterranea
CAGCATTAAGCAAGGTATTCGGCGTTTTCATTCAATTCCTCACCTGCGTTCCAAACGATGCTGTTTTCCAAACCTCTTAACTTTTCAATCTCTTTTCTCAGAATTCTGTTCGTTTTCCTCATATCCTTGCTTATCGCTTTTTTCTCTGCTTTCAACTTGTTCTTCAACTGTTCGTGTGACTTCGAGTTGGTGTCTAACTGAATTTCTTTAAAATAATGTAGAGCTCCTCCGGTGTCCGTTCTCTGTTGGGAGTTCTGTTATCTTCGTTTAAATTGTTGGTTTGGCGGTCGTTTTTCTCAGTTTAGTTGATTTCTCGTCTGCTGCTCTCTTGTCATCGTTGAATGTTGTTATATTTTTTCGTGTCTCCTGGAGCCTTCTATTGTGACTTGTCTGAATTTTCTCCGAAATTCTAAGTTTGGAGCTGCTCGTTTAGTTCTTCGATTGTTTCTTTCTGCACTTCAATTGGGTTCCCCATAGCTCCAATCTCCGTATCTAGTATCTTTTTGGGGTACAGTCTATCTCTTTCTTGCTTCTTGGTACTGATTCTTTTCCATCTCTTGCTTCTGATTTGATCCAATTTTTTTGTCTCCTTTTTAATTTGTTGTATTCGTCTTCTGTCGGGAGCTTCGTCCTGCTCGGATCTGCATCTCTTTTATTCTGGTCTGTTTATAATTCGACTTCCTGCTGTACAATTTCACTATATAGTTAGATTGGTTTTGCGTTGGCGCTTCAGATATTCTAACACTCATTCACCATTTTCTTGCTTGATCAGTTACTGAGTCAGCATCTTTCTTGTCTATCGTCCTGGGCTTCTAATTTTCTTTGATGTTTTTGGCCCTTGGTTTCTCAGTTATTGATCTGATCTTTTGCGTTTTCTCCATTTAGCTTTAAAGCTCTTGTTTCGGTCTCCTCTTCGGCTATTGCTGAATATAATGTCTGATTCGCGATCCCAATACTTCTCTTGAGTTTATCTATCTTCCGTCATTTGATTTTCCAATACGCGCTTGTCTTTTGCCCCATTCTTGCTTGTTCCATATGGTTCTTTTTGTCTTCTCTATTCGGTATTGGGTACTAATTTGCCCAATTTCCTCCTGCATTTGTTGTATACATTTTAATCGTTCCTCTCCTTCTTCTCGTATCTCTGCGTCTTTATCTTTTATCATTCTCGCAGTCTTTCAATTTCAACTTTAATGATCCTGATTCTGCCTGCTCTAAGGGTTTGTATCTCTTTCCCCTTTGTTTTTGATTCTAGTTGGTTCCGCATTTAAATTCCTTCAATCATTCATCTTCTCGCTTCTTGTACGTTTCTCTTTTCCTTCTGGGTAAGTTACTATTTTTCTAGGTTGCTTTTCCCACTGTCCTCTTTCATCATTTCTGTTTTTTGGCCTCTTGTAATAATTCTACTTCTTGCGATTAGTATGCATTTCTTTAATTCAACGTCTTTGTCTCCATCATAATTCTCTACTCCTCATTTTAATTATTTTATTGCTCTGGTTGATCTTTGACTGCTGGTTTTGAATTCTTCAGCCTCTTTACAACTTCTTTTGTCTCGTTTGGATTCAATAATTGTTCTAAATATTAATAATACAATATTCTCTCTTTTTAATCATCTCTAAATTTATCATAATTTTACATCATCTCGTATTTTGGATTTTTTGGAATTTATAATTTTTTGTTTTACCGTTTATCTTATTTACATTTTTGCACATTTGCTTTTCATTTTTTTAATTACTGATTCCAGCGAAACGGAATCTTTATCCGCCGTTGATCGGCTTTCTACATACTGGACATATTTCCACTTTTAACCCCGCATACTTCACAGTGTGACATATGTCCACAAGGATATAATTTATTTCACATGTTTCTGGCCAACATGTTACACATTGATACTGCCCAAAATAGCTTCTTTTATTATTGATTTGTCTCGATTCTCTTGGGTTTTCTCCTATATCGCTTAATGCTCGATTACTGCTTGTGTTGAGTCATCCACTCTCAAATTATTAGCTAATCTTTTCCTTTGATTATTTTCTCATCTTTTGAGCATCTACTCCTGATAATAACATTATGGTTTCGTTTTTTTTGGTCCGATCCCAAAATTATCTTCCACTTGCCTTGTTTTGTAATTATTATTCTTGTTCTTTGCTCTTTTTCTTGTTTATACTCATTTTCCTTTATGTTAGCTTTTGACGTTCTGATCTGGCATTGGCTGTTGATTTTTACTCCTTCGCACATTATCCTCTGGCTGTTTGACAATATCCTTGACTCGCAAATTCTGCTGCTCGTTTGCGGATTTCCTTTTGAGAAGTTTTAATTAATCTCTTCAAACTGTTCTATTTATCGTCTCTTTTTCCCATATTAATTCTGTTGGATCTCGAAACTATTTATTAATTGTTTCTTTTTCTCACCCCCTTTTCCCCTTGGTCTAATTCTGATTGTCGGAGTCCTTCCAATCTGTTTATCGCTTGGTTTCGACGTCAATGTTTATTCTAAATGGGCAGGTTGAAAATTTCCTCAGGTGTTCTCGTTTTGCTGTTTCTCCTTTCTCCCAATGCGATTAGTCTTCCTTGACAATAAATACAGGTAACTTCATCTGGTAATTCGGGGGTTCCTGAGAAAAAGAATCCTTGTGCTGCCATCTCTTTACTTTGTCGGTCAGTGAATACTTTATTATCTTTGAATGTTAGATATCTTTGTTCCTCTTTCCTCAACTGTTCGATCTTACTCTTCTCTGTGAGTAAATTACTTTCCTCATTTTCCATGGTCGTCCGTTGTATCGAAACTGGTATAATGCTGAATAGCGATTGTTTAAGGTTTTTGATTTTTTCCTCTTCCTCTTCTGGTTTTTTCCATAATCTCGTCCATATCGAATCTGGTCCTTCCTCTCATCTGTACTGTTATCTCTTCGCTGGTTCCGCTTGTCATCTAAATATCGTCATTATTTTTGAATTTTTTTGTTTTTTTCTGATTTTTCTGATTATGTGCAATTTTTTGATTTTTATTTGATTTTATTATTTTATTTACATTTATTTACACTTTCTTTTTCCCTTTACAACGCCTTATCTGGCTTCTCTACTTCTAATTTATATATACAGATTATCTTCTCGCAAGAATCCTTCTCCTCTCAGTCGTTTGTTGTGGATAAAAACGTGGTGTACCAATTGCTGTATTCCAGTCGGTTGTTGGTCTTCCCATCTGTGGTTCATTTCCTGTTCTGATTGGGTTGCGGTAGTCCTCTTGTCCTTTCATTGTAAGTATCATATTTTGTTTAAAAGGCCATGTTAATAATTCATCGTAATCTCCTTTTCCTACTCTGACGAAGACACTGATATGGGTGCCTGTTGAGTTCCCATCCCCATTTGGATATAATCTAATGCCCAATTTGTATCCATTCTCCAACTGTATATCGGTGGACTATCTAGAATTCTCTGTGTTCCATCTTTTGCTCTCTGGAGTTTTTCTGCAAATTCGGTTATTTTCCATATAAATGGTGCTGTGAGGTGTTTTCTGCCTATGGAGCTGTTGGTTTCTAATTCCTTTAGGCTGTTGGTCATCTGTTGCATTTTCTTTTCTATTTCGGCCATTTTCTTGAGGGTATTTCCTTGGCTTCTCTCGAAATTCTTTCTGGATTCTACTATTTCTCTTATTAGTGCCTTTTGTACATCATTTTCTGTTCGTAGGCTTTTTACTTCCCATGCCAACATTCCTATCGTTTTCATCATAATTTCGGTATGCTCGATACTATTTTCCATCATATGCTTTTGCATCTCCATAATTGGTAGTTGCGCTTGACAATTGAATAACTCCAACGGGCATTTGACTGGTTTGCCGATACATTCGTTCCAATGTTCTTTTAATTTAACTTTATCTCTTCTGTCGCAGTTGTTTGCGCATATTCCTTCATATAGATCACATATTTGCTCCTCTTTTGGATTCCGATGTTCCATTTCTATTTTTATCCATTCGTCGATGACTCCACAGAACTCGCATTTTTCCTCTCTCTTGATGCACACTTTGTGATGTTCTTTCATCGTCTTTTTCGTTGTGATGGTTTGACATTTTTCGCATAATATCTCGTTATATTCGCATTCATTTGTGTGACTTTCGGCTTCCTTCATAAGTCCTTTCCATTCACATTCTTTTACTCGGCATTGAACTAATAGATTATTGATTTCTTTATTGGTGGCTTTATCCATTGTTGTAGGGTCTTCATCTCTTTCAATCGTCTCGTCGCATCCAGGGCATTTTATTGTTTGTGTTTCTATCACTTCTATCGTACAATCTGTGCATATTCTGCATCCGCATTTCGTCTGTCTTGCTCCAATCAGTAATTCTTTACATTTACAGCATTTTAATCTTTCTTTGATATCGTTCACCACTCTAATTCTATTTTTCATTATTCGTCTCGTATCTTCGGATGGATTCTCGCTTCCTCTAATTCTCTCGATAATTGTCTGCATATCTACAAAAATTTTCTGATTACTCGACGTTGCTTTACTTCTATCGTTTTATTTATACATATTTACAAAGGTGCGCTTTATTTTTTACTCTCCTGTTGAATCCGGTTCTGGGTGAATTCTGGCATCGCTGCTATCCATTCCACCCAACTTGCTGGATCTACGTGCTGTTGGTTGCTACGTAGTCTTCTAATTTCGTCAGCTTGCCATCTAACTTGATCTGTTAATTGTTCATTTATTCTCTGCAGTTGTAGTATAGTTCTCTGTTGCTCTTCCAGTCTTATAGCTTGTTGTAGGCCTCTGTTCACGCTTTCTGTTAATACTAGATGAGTATTTGTCCACTGAGTTTGCGCATTGTTCGTTATTAATGTCATTAATTCGCATTGTCGTCTCCACGTTGCCTCAATTCCTGAATCTTGGTATATTCCTTGATTTAATTCTACAATCTCTATAGGTACATTGGCAGCTGCTGGTTGTTGTATTGCTTCTGTGAACGGTGGTATTCTCACTTGATTTGGTTGATTTACGTTATTCGGATCCATCTATTGGTTATAACACATCATTAATTCATCGCATTCTCTCTATTTCATTATTGTTTCTAACGCATTTGTACAATATTTATAAATATACATACCATTACTACTATTATACTACATAATATTTTACACTATATACAACGTCTCTTTTTCATTTTACACCATCGTTTCCGGGGACTCTATACGCAGTGTCCGTATATCCCCGTATTTCTCATTCGTTATCTGATATACATCAAATTCATTGGACCATTGTTGTGCTTCGATAATGGGCGGTTCTTTTAACCAGAGTCCGCTTGTGCTAGAATTTCCTATGATTTCATATTCCTCGGTTTTTTCCGCATCGTATTGTCCTAATTCAATATCGTAGTTGAATTTTTCCACCGCTGGCCATAATCTTTTCTTCGCTGGCTTCCTTTTGCATTTGGTAGTTCTTGCTAGTTGAATTATTATCAGCATTACTACGCTGCTTACTATTGCTGTTGTTATCCAGATCATTTTAATCATATAGTTCTTTTCATTAGGCTGCATAGTTGTGTTTTCTCTTGCTTTAGTTGTCTCTATTACTCTTTCTTTCGGTTGAACATTTTTAAGTGCTTTCTGGAGTTGTAATGCTTCGTGAATTGAAAGATGGCTGTCGTCCATGATCATTCCTTTTTTCCATGTTTCGTTTCTTGGTTTTCTCTCAGATTGTTTTATTATAGGTTGATCTGTCGCATTTGACTTGAGTGGTTTCTTTGTTATCGTTCTCCAATGCTCATGAGTTCCTTTTTGGATATTTACTACGTATTTCCCCAGTTTCCTTTTCGTAGGGATACGATATTTTTGATTCTTTATAGTTTTGCTTGTTTCACATTGGATTCTTTTGTTTACTGGTTCGTTTCTTTTAGGTTCGTATATGCAGATTTTCGTGATAGGTTTTTCACCTGTGTTCTCAATTAATATTTCCCTCTTCGTTTGCCGCATTTGATTCTATGTTTATTATTACTGCTTTACTTTCTCTGATCTGGCGTTGATACGGTTCCTCTTTTGTTTCTTTTTCTGGATGTTTTGTCGTAATTGATTCTAGTAACTTTCTAGTTATTGATTTCCAGTAATCATCTCTTCCTTTCTGAACGTGCACTATATACTTCCCACGTTTTCTTTTTGTTGGAATACGATATTTTTGATTTTTGATATCATCATTTGATTGACATTTAATTCTCTCATTCACCGTTCCGTTCTTTTTAGTTTCGAATATACAGACTTTTGTGATGGGTTCTTTGCCCATATTTTTCAACTATTATCTCTTCTCCATTCTTTGGGTTTGATTTTACTTTTATTATTATTTCTTTGTTCTCTCGTGCTCGACGTTTGTATGGCTCCTCTTTTGGCGTTGTGAATTTTTCTCCCAGGGTTTTGGCTAATGTGCAGGTTATTATTATATCGTTGTTGGCACATATTATATATTCCGCATTTCCTTCTAGACTATCCCATTCGCATTTCTTTCCCGCTTTCATGTTCATTTTCCAACAATCGATAATTTTATTTTGTATACATACTTGTTCAATTGTTTCTACTCCTCTGTTTATTATTCGCAATTTGCCTATCCCTGGTTCTACTTGAATTTTTACGTTTCTCTCTTTTGTGGCATCTCTACATATGTCTTTGGTGGTTTGACATGATGGTGAGTTTTCGGATCGTATTTCCATCTTTCCCGGTTTTCCTATTGAGTCAAATTGGCAACTTATGGTTGTATTCATTGTCAGTTGTAAGCATATTCCTTTACTTGCTATTCCTTTCTCATTTATTGTTCGTATTCTGAACGATTTTATTTCCTTTGTGATGTTTTCGTCAGCTTCTGTTAACTTGATGGACGTGATTAATATCATTATTTTCTGTAGCAGGGTCGGTCGGTTTTGATTTTTTCTTTGTTGTAGTAACATCATCCTTTTGTTTCGTTTTCCTTCGTTATTGCTGTTGCTCGTTTCTTGACGTTCCTCGTTGGATGCTTCCTTTTTCTCTTGTTGTGCGGATTTATTTTCGCCTCTAGTATTTGGATCATCTTGGTTCTTGTTGTTGTCACCACCTTCTCCATTATTATTTCCATCCGGGGTTTCCTTTGAAATGTCGTCCTCGACATTTATTATTTCAATTATTTCCTCGTATACTTTTATTATTCTTGCTTTTATATCATCCATCTCTTTTATCTCTTGTTTGCTCGCTTGGAATCTTATTTGCTTTCGATGCCATCTATGTATTATCATTAATAGTTGTTCCTTTCTATCTCCGATTCGTATTGCTTCTTTTGGATGGTTGGTGAATTTTAGTCCTTCCCACTTCAACATTGCTTTTATTGTTTTTGGGAATGGATAGTGAGCATATATTGTTTCTTTTAATAGGACGTTTCTGTTTCTTACCATATAGTTTACATTGAATACTTTAAGTGATGAACCTTCGTAGGTCCATTTCATCAGATTGGCTGTTGCTTCGTCTTGTTTGGCGTCGATAGCTTCCCATAATGTTTGAATTGTTTTGCCCATTATTTCTCTTTCTCTAATCGTCGCATTAGTGGTTATAAATTTTATTGCACTTGCCTGTCTGGATTTCAGCGCATAATGTAGTACATTGTTTTCTCCATTGTCTTTTTCTTTAAACGATGATCCGGTTTTTAGTAATTCTCTCAGGACTGTTGTAGAAGCGTCTGCTGCAACTGCGAACATTAATGGTGTTTGCCCCTCTTCGTTTGGTATATTTGAGGTGTGTCCGCATTTCTGCATAAGTTGGATTATATCTATTATCCTTTGAATGTTTCCATGTTGTACTGCAATATGTAGAGGTACGTTTCCTTCTATATCTGCCATGGTGAAGATCATGGGTATACTCTCTTTAATACGATCTATTTCTGGTGGACTTCTAGCTCTTTTAGCGTAATCCATTGCGATTTTTCCCGCTTTGTTTACTATTCTCATCCATCCTTTTCCTTCGACCCATTCTGGCATTATCTCTCTGATAGCTTTTACTATTATATCCATCTTGTCTACATTATCTTGAGTCGCATTTAGAGTTATTTTTGATTCATCTGGTTTAGGTTCCTCTACTGTGTTATTCGATGTCGCTTCTATCTTTCGACTCATTGTTAGTCCGTTTATACTCAATTGTTGAGTTTGTGATCTAGTTTGCATACCTCGATTTTCTGGTTCTCTTGTTATTGTTCTCGGTATCGCTTTACATCTGCTCACGTTTACGTAGATAGGTCTGGTGAGTGGGTTGTTGACTAGTTTAACTCGAGCATTGTTCTCGTTTACATACATTATCTCATAAGGTCCTTTACCACATCTTTGTAATTTTCTGGCTACTCCTGGGATAATTTCTGGCGTCGCAATTATTACCCAGTCTCCAACTTGAAAATTATGCTCACGTACGTCTCGCTTTTTATCATGTAACTCTTTGTAGCTCTCTTGATTAAATCTAATATTCATACCTGCTGTTTTCCAGATCTCTTGCATTCGCTCTTTGAATCCTGTTACGTAATCATCAATTTCCATATACTGTGATATCGGCGGTTGATATTCTAAGTCTATCGGCATGTTACATTCTCTGCCGTACATTAATTTAAATGGACTCATTTTTGTTGCTGAATGTATTGACATTCTATAAGCCATAAGGCATAGGTTTATATATCTGTCCCAATCTTTTTGGTGTCTGCTTACATAATTTGACATCATCTCTATTAATATGCCATTGAATCGTTCGGTTTGTCCGTTTGTTTGCGGATGGTATGGCGATGTTCTCAACTTCGCAATTCTGAAGTAATTCGTTACTTCCTCTATTATTTCGCTCATGAAGTTGGTTCCTTGATCGGTTAGAATCTGTTTGGGTGTTCCATATCTACAGCATATTTCCTCTACTAGGATTCTCGCTATTGTTCTAGCTTTTTGGTCTGGTATCGCGAATGCTTCCGGGAATTTTGATAAATAATCTGTCACTACTAATATGTAGATATTTCCATCGTTGGTTTCTGGTAATGGTCCTACTACATCCATTGCGATCATCGTCATTGGTTCTGGTGGGATTGGCATTGGTTTTAATGGTGCCTTTAGTTTACTTCCTGTACTTTTTCTGGTTGCACATATCAAACAATTCTTTATCCATCCTTTTACGTCTTCTCCGATATTTGGCCAATAATATTTTTGACGTAATCTTGCTTCCGTCTTTTTTGCCGACATGTGTCCTCCAAGTTTCCCATCATGATATTGCATCAATACTTCTTTTCGTCTACTTTCTGGTAAACACATAAGTCGTTTCTCACCATCCATTAACAATAACCATCCCTTCTCTATGGTATATCGATGTCTGTGTTTTTCCATATGCTCTTTTAATTTACTGTTGTTGTCGAAGATTTTCATCTCGTTCGTTTCTATGAATTCAATTATTGTTTTTAGCTCCTCGTCTTCTTTCTGCTCATTTCTCAATTTTGTGAAATCGATATCTTCTGCGATGATCATGCATATTCGTCTTACATCATGATCCATTAGTTCTTCGAATACAAATCTTGACATGCAATCTGCGTTGGCGTTGGCCTTTCCTGATTTGAATTTTATATACGGCGAGTATTCTTGCAACTGCATTGCCCATCTCATTAATCTGCTAGAGGCCTCTTTGTGTTGGCCTAGCCATACCAATGGTTGATGATCTGTAGTGATATATATCTCGTGACCCCATAACAAATATTTGAAGTGTTTAATAGCTTGAATTATTGCTAATGCCTCTCTTTCCGTCACAGAGTAATTCTTTTCGTGTTTCTTGAATGTTCGACTGTAATATCCAATAACTCGTTCTCTTTTCTCGTCATCCCATTGTCCTAGAACTGCTCCAGATGCATATCCACTTGCGTCTGTTGCTAACAAAAACGGTTTCTTAAAATCTGGATGTATGAGTATTGGTGCTGATATCAGTTTATCTCTGAGTGTTTCAAAGGCTGTTTGTTGTTCCTCTTCCCATATAAACGGGGTATCTTTTTTTGGTTAACTCTTGTATGGGTTTCGCAATGGTTGCATAACTCTTGATGAACTTTCGATAGTATCCACATAAGCCTAAGAATTCTTGCACTTGCGTGACTGTCTTTGGTGCAGGGCAATTCTTTATCTTTTCAATGTTTCTTGGATCTGGTTCTTTGCCCTTTGCTGACACAATATGTCCTAAGAAGGTGACTTTTTCCTTTGCCCAATCGCATTTTGATGGTTTTAATTTTAATTTCCATTGTCTCAGTCGAACGAATACATTACGGATATCTTTTAAATGTTGCTCGAAGGTGCTAGAATAAATTAATAAATCATCAATATATACCATACATTGTTTGATGCCGTGCGTTACAAAATTCATACATCTCTGAAATGAAGCGGGTGCGTTAGTCAACCCGAAAGGCATTTTCTTAAATTGATATAGATCTTTTCCGATTGTAAAAGCAGTTTTCTCTCTGTCCTCCTCTTTGACTTTTATTTGCCAATAACCACTTTTTAGATCTAATGATGTAAAATAAGCTGCTCCGTGTAACGTTTGCAACATCTCATTTATATCTGGTAACGGGTATGTGTCTCGTTTGGTTACTGCGTTGAGTCGTCGGTAGTCTATACAGAACCGTTGTGTTCCGTCTTTTTTCTTTACCATGACTACTGGGAATTGCCATGGCGAGCAACTTGGTTCGATCACTCCTGCGTCTAACATCTTTTGCACTTCTTTTTCTGCTTCTGGTTTTTGAGCTTCTGCCAATCGATATGGCCGTAGTGTTATTGGGGTATCATCCGTTAATGGTATCGTGTGTTGCGTTACATCGCTTGTACCTAAATCTAAGTCAGATGCTGCGAATATATCTTTAAATTCCGTTAGCAGTTTTTGTAATTGTTCCTTTTCAGCTTCGTTTAGTATCTGACTGTCGATTGTCCATAATTCTTCCTCAGTTCCTTCGGTTTTTGTTGTTGGAAGTTCAATATCCATCATCGGTGTTAATTTTCCCAATCGCTCATTCTCGTAAATGACTTTGTCTTCCTCGTCAAAATTTGTAATGTTGATCGGAATTTCACTGTTGTCGTTTACATGTACTATCTCTCTGGCTAATGGCAGTTCTTTCTTTTCTCAAATTTGTGATTAGGTTCGAAAATCATTTCACCTCTAGTTTCTTCATTCACTTTTACGTAACAAATCATTTGTGTGCGTCCTGGCACTACTATTTTCTCTGAGCATCTTACTTCTGATTTCAGCATACATATTCGTCCGGTTTTATCTCTCAGCTCCATCGATCCTAGATCGATTATTATTTCTTTTAGTAATTCTGGCATGAGATCTGTTCCGATTATACAGTCTGCACTCAATCTCCTGATAACTGCTAAGTACGTATTAATTTTTACATTTTTATATTCGATTATTGACCAGATTTTCCCAATGACTGCTACCGATTCTTTGCTGCAAGTTATTACATCCATGTTAGCTTCTTCTATACATGGCCACAGTCTTCCTGGTATTTTATCCATTTTTATTGCTGATATGTTTGCTCCGGTATCGATCATTGCTTTTATTTCTACCCCATTTATCTCTATGGGTACCGTTAATGTTGGTCCAGCTAATGTTTGTAACATAGCGATAGTTCGAGTTTCTGGATCCTGATCCACGCTTCTCGATCTTTGGTTGGTTCTTGGTACTAAATCTGCCCAATTTGGTTCGTATGGTACTGGATAAATGTTTCGTAATGTTGTTGATCTTGGTGTCGGTACGTGTCTTTCTATTGGCATGTTTCTCTCTACTGATGTTGTTGCTTTCTTTAAACATTCATATACTGGTGGTGGATGATTGAAATGTCCACTATGTCTTGTTTTTCGGTTTTCCCATTGTTTGAGTTGCTCTTGAGTTAGCATCTGCATTCCTCCTTGGTTTTCGTCGTTGTCGCTGCTACTATCATCTCTGAAATTTATCCATCGTCTCCAGTTACTCGTTTTCTGTCGCTTCATTCTGGTTTTCTCGGCTTCTAATCTCATTATTGCTTTAAATTTTCGTCCGACTTCCTCATCGGTACCATTCATTTTCGTTAAGATTCCTACTAACCTTTTTATCTTGTGGATATCTTTTGAGTGTCCATGTAACACCATTGTCTTTGCTAGGAACGGTAAAAATCCAATTGCCATTTTCCAGTTAATTTTCCTTTCTCTTTTATATATATCGAAACATGCAAACATTTGTGTTAAGATCACTCTTACGATTTGAATAATAAGTATTATTCCTAAAATTCCTGCCATCATTTGTCCGAAGATCAAGAATCTTCCCCACATGGCTTTCATCATATTTGCTGTAGCATGTTGAAAATGATCTGGTGATAGTAACAATTCGTAGTTGGGTTTCTCTCCATAGTTGTTACCTCCCGTTATCGTCACAATGTTGGATAGTATGGCTTGTCTTTGTGCTGGGAATAATAAATGTTCTCTGGCTCGTTCCAGATCTTTTGTTTGGTATATTCCACTCTGTGATATATCCACTGGCTTGAATTCTGCTTCGCTAGCCAATTCTGTCAGTCCAAATATTTTTGGTGGTGCTACAATTACTCGAGTTGGAAATTGTAACCAACTTCCATCTCTTATTTCGAATAATGGTCCATATACATTACTACAACTGAACATATTAGGTACGAATTTTTCAGGATTTATCATCCTTGTTACTGGTTGAGCGAATCTGATTTTTCCTTTATGCATTATTTCTAGTTCATTTATGCATTTATCTCTTGGAATTGTTGAATTTTCTGGCAGTTTCGCAATTGTCTTTTCACATTTGTATGTGTACATGACTTCTCCAACAATTCTCCCAAAATATCCCTCTTGGAGTGGTAGTAGTGGAATTGCGTTATCTGGATTCGTGATTGCCATTGCCAATTTTGTTTTTAGTATTTCTCTGTTCAAGATACAATCATTTTTAACTAAATCATAGTATATTTTCTCTGTTGATGCCAATCCTTTATGATATAAGAAATCCATCTTGTTATTTATATAGAGATATAGTTTCACATCTTTGGGGTCTATTTGCGCTTTTGCGTTCGGTATTGCTGTTCGTGATAAGAATATTCCTTTATAATTTGTACTAGCTACCATTTCGTCACATTTGCTCACCATTCGTCCTTTTATGAATCTCATTCCGATAGTGGTGTCAGTTGATATTACTACTGTTGGTGTGACCTCTGATCCGATAGTTGTGGTTATCGTTGGTTTTCCGATTCTTCCGGTTCTCCGTAATTCATCTAGTGCGCTTTTTTGCGTGTTGGTTTCTGTTTCACTGTGCACTCGTCCTTGCACTTCGTCAAATATTGCGCTTTTCAATAAGGTGAGTCTACAAGTTCTGGTATCGGCGTGATATACGATCGTTGACATTCCCGTATTGCATGATCTATCTGTTGCTAGACATTGAGGATACTTTTTCATTGCTTGTGTGTCTGGATCAAAATATCCTTGATATTTCTCCAACTTTACTTGATAGCTTTCAATCACTACTACTCCTTTGACTAATTGATTCAATAGGGTGTATTCTCCTCCTTGACACGTTCCGTCTCCAGCCGTTATCCTTCCCGCAGCATATACTCGGGTAGTTTTTATCTTTCCTTCTTCGGCTGCTACATTCACTCGTCCAGCTATTGAGATGCGTCCTGTCGTGAATCCTTCCTCACATTCGTTCCTCGTTACTGAAACCACTGTTGTTTCCGTTCCAGCTTCTATAATTGTTGAATGTGAGTGATGTCCGCAATGAAATGCTACAATTTTCCTTGTTACTGAGCATTCTTTTATTTCCGTTTTAATGAAGTCTACTTCTTGATATACGTTATACGATACTGCTGTTGCCGTTGTCTGCAATCTACCGGGGTTTGCTGCTTTGCACTCTTCCGTTTCTTTTAGTGAGTATTTATCACCAATCTTTATATTATCGCAATCATATACTACAAACGGTTCTACTCCTTTTATGCACATCATCCATATGAGTATTGTAGTGATTATTGCATTCATCCCTTTTCTAGCTGTTTTTGGATCGCTTGCATTAATCGTTGTTTCGAATTCCGTTAATAACTCTTTTAACTTTGTCTGCATTACTTCAGTTTGATCATCTTTACTTACTAAATTTATAAAAGCTTGCCATCCACCTTGAGTCAAGATGAATGGTTCGATTACTTTCCTGATAATGTCTGTTATCGCAAATTCATATCCGTTTGGGTTGTATCTTGGAGTTCGCTTTCTGTATATCACTATCGTATTGTACATCAGATAGGCCATTCCCACTAAGTATCTGTTTGGGTCATCAGATCGTTTCGTTAAGTGATTTATTATCAACCGCAATTCCTCTGGATCTCTCGTTGTGGTTCGTACTTTATTATCCATTATTTTATTTATTATTGGTTTTATTGCTGCCCAAAGCTGCTTCGCTTCTGCTCCGATATTATTAAGTTTTAAATTTCTCTTTATTTCTGGATTTGCTAATCCCAGCATATCAGTTATTAGTCTGTTGATCCACTTTGCTCCTTGTTCTTGGCCTTTCAGTTTTCCTTGTAACTGCTTCGTTACTTGGCTGAGCTTGTTCAATTTCGTTGTCAATTGGTCCATCTGCATTTGTTCTTTAGTTTTCCTTTCTGGAGCTGGTTTGTCCATTTTCGGTCGTCCTCTGGATTTCTTTTCCATTGCTGTACCTGTTTCCTTTCGTTCAGGTTGTTCGTCTGCCGTTTCTTTGGATGTTGTAGCCCCTCGTTCATTTATCCAATTGTCCCATTCGTCTCCTGTCGAGCTTCGGCGTCTTCTCTCTTTCTTTTTATTTTCTTCTTCGGTATCTGGCTCTATAATTTCGACTGGTTGTCTTTGACCACATACTAGCTCGTCTGGTTCATCTGTTATCAGATCATCTTCGTTTTCTGTCATAAACAGGTCTCTTGATTCTGGTATTCTCCGGGTTATTTCCTCATCCACAATGTCACTTAGATCATTCAGTATCTCTTCATCTCCTGTTGTGATGACGATTACTTCATCTGCTGCAGGTGGAACTTCTGGTGTGTTTAGACTCTCTTGTCGCCCTATTGGCGTTTTCGTTTTGATTTCTATTTTATTGAGTTCTCTACCCGCAATTTTTGCTACCGTTAATATATTTATTAATCCTAATTGCATTTGCGTAACTCCAATTTCAAGATCGTCATCTAATGATCGTCCTTCGTATTGTAAATGAAATGGCGGTTCGTATGGTATTCTCTTTTTCACTTCACTCACTTTGGCAGTGATATAAAATTCTCTTTCGATTGGTTCGAAATCTGGTGTCATAATTTTTAAACTATACTTCTCTATCGTTTCGGCTGCCCATTCGGTATGTTTCCATTTTCGGATGATTTCTCGGAATTTTTCTGGGTACCACGCATACATTCTCCGATATTCCTCTATTTCTTTTACTATATTTCGTAGGTTCTCCACTCTGTTACATGAATCGATTATCCATTTTGCCAAATCTGTTACAGTTCGTCTTTGATTTTTGGCTCCGGTTCTCAATATCGCTGCTAATTCTCTACATTTTTGCGTTTCCGTTAATCTTGTTAATCTTTCCTCCACAGGATCGTCTATATCTGTGGGCAAGTATCTTGTTCCTGGTATTCGTTTTTCGAGTACACTGATTTGTGGTCTCGCTTGTTCTTGTTGAATTCGTATTCTCATTTCTCGTTCTGTTTCTACTTCGATCGTGATGTATATCGTATCATCTTTTACAAATTGCGGTGTTACATATTTTTTCAACAGAAATTGTGGTACTCCTCCCGCTACATTTTCAGTGGATTTTGGCTTCTGGCTTATCATAGATCTTGGGTCTACTCCCAATTTTTCACTGTGTCGCTCTTCCCATTTTCCGGGTTTGGCGATTGAAATTGTGACTTTTCGATTAAATGGCCATTCTAGCTTCCCGTCATATCTGCCTCTTGCCAATAGAAAATACACCGATAAATATTTTCCTTTTCCAACCCCATCTCCGTTTGGGTACACTCTCAATTTCATCCGGTATCCTCCGATTTCTGTATAAAATTGATGGCTTGTGATACCGATGATTTTCTCTTCTTCAGCCGATTTTACTTTTTCAGCCCATCCACCTATTTTCCATGGGTATGGGGCTAATCGAGCTCTATCGTTTATTTCCTCGTCTTCTTCTGGTTGCCATTCCATTTCGTTTAGCATTTCCTCTGGTAAATTTTCATATGGTTCATCTTCATATAATTCTAAGGTCATTTCGTTAGCTGCATCTTCTGGCGCTTCTCCTGGTACGTATTTTCTCCATTTTTTCTCGGTTCTCTCCGTTTTCCATTTCCACTCTTTTGTCTTTTCGTCATACACTTTTTCCCATGGTGTTGATCGACATCGTGAATCGTCGATCGGTTGTAGTTTTGTGCTCAACTTCGCATCTTGTCTCCATAACTGGTAGATGGTTAGTATTTGGTCCATCTTTCTTTTCATTTCCTCTTGAAATTCTTGGATCTGTTGTTCCTTTTTTGTTGTATTTTTCCTCTCTGGTTCATCCATGGCTATGATATTAATGGTTTGTCCGTCTTCCCATATACCTAATTCGTATATCGGGGTTCGTTCTCGCGGACTTATTTGTCGTTTGTGATACATTATTGCTACATCTTCTACCATGTCATCGTCACTGTGAGGAGTTAAAATTAAAATACTAAATTAAATTAGTTCACGATTAAAATTGTAAAGTTTTAATTGAAACTTAAATTATTTTAAGATATTAAAATTGAAATGATAATTGAAATTTTAAAATAAAATAATTTTTAATAAAATTGAAATTCAAGTATGAATGCAATGGTATGTTGATATTTGGTTGAAATTAAAATTTAGAAAATGTCCCAAGAATATTTGTTTATATAATCAGATTTTTATGAAATATAATTTGGATTTAATAGTCTTAGTAATTTGTTTTGATGACTGAAGAATTAAATGTTATAGCTTCTAACATGGCGACCATTCCAACGGATCTGCTTATTGGAAGATTACTTCCAGAAAAATTCCACAGAGGAGATGACCTCGAATTATTTATCAAAGAATGTCAGAGGTTCTTTGAAATAACGAAGACACCAGTGAAGACACAAATGGTACTAGTTATTACACTTCTGGACAGGACTTTGATTGAAGAATATGAAGCCGCAGAAGGTAAAACCGTTGAACAGAAATTAAGAGCAGCTTTTCATCGACCAACGTCATTGATTGATGACTTAAGAGAAGCCTTGAACTACGAGCAAGGTAACGATTCGGCGGAAATATTTATAGAGAAAATATCAAAAATGACTAAAAAATTGGCCTCACACACTTGGAATGAGGAAGAAATTCAGAAATGTTTATTGACACATTGTGTAAGAGATAAAGAAGTCAGGAAAGAAATCGAAATGAAAGATCTCAAAACGGCGGAACAAATTAAAGAAACTATAAAGAAGATAGAAAAAGTTAACAAGGTTATTGAACAAGTAAACACGGTGAGATCAATACGACCTACAACTGGGGGAAGAACTTATAGAGATGTAGTACAAGTTGGAGCCACGAAGAGAGAAATCAACGAATGGAAACCAGAGACAAGAGTTAAAGTGATAGAATGCTGGACGTGTCAAAAACCGGGACACAGTAGCAGAGAATGTAATATAAAAAGAAGATTTCAATGTTATGCATGTGGTGTTGAAGGTCACATACGAAGAGAATGCCCAACAATCAAATGTCATAGATGCAATGCACGAGGACACAAAGAAAGAGAGTGCTACACAAATATGGAAAGACGAAATCAAGGAAGAGATCGAGACCAAAGGAAGATGTCAGGAGGAAGAATTCAAAGAAATACCTATCAACAAAGGGAAGATATGTATCAACCAAGGAACGTACATCAAAGACAATGGGAAACCAACAATATAACAGAAAAGATATTGCAGCTATCGAGTCTGATGATGAGATGATGAATACAAAACAGTCAAGCCAGCCAGACGAGTATAACAGGGAGAATGACCCAAACGAGCACGCTCCGTCAAACGGGACATTGATCGGAGCAATTTACTAAGTAAGATTGATTTCAACCAAAGAATGAATGCTAACGGTATGTGTAATTTAAGTATGGATGATGATTGTATGATTGATAAAGATTGTAGTGTTTTTGAACGTGATATTAATAATAATAGTAGTGTAGAAATTAAAAAGTCGAATGATAAGGAAAGTCAGAAAAAATTTAAAGAGGAGTGTAAAGTAAATGAAGTAGTAAAACACGAGGAAAGAACGATAGAGAAAATTTACAAATTCCTAAAGAAAAATGGAGACGTGTGTATTAATGAAATTGTAGAAGATACTAGAGAGCAGAATATTTTGTCAGTAGAAGAACAAAAAAGTCCAGTAATAACATATAATATAATGCAAGGTAGACCGAGTACAACACTGGATATCCAAGGGCGGAAAGTAGATTGTTTATTGGATACAGGAGCGCGAATTAATGTGATGGCTAAATCTGTAATTGATCGATTAGAAAATATCGAAATATTAGAAACAAGGGAATCGCTAAGATGTGCAAACAACAGTAGATTAGAAACTATGGGTAAACTAAACATCAATGTTAAAATGGGCAGTATGGAAAGAAATGTAACATTCATTATAGTAAAGAATTTAATACCAGAAATTATTGGAGGAGTAGAACTACAAAGGTTATTTGGTATAGAATTGAAATGTATACTAGAAGAACATGAAAAACGTAGTGATTTCATTTGCGAAATAGAAGCTAGATTTGGGCGGATTATAACAGATGAAGAAAGATTACGTCATGCCATCGACGTTTTAAAAGTTACCGGAAATAAGAGACTGCTAGAAATATTTCAGGCAAACAAGAATGTTTTTATGGCAGATAAATGGGACATTGGGTGTACCAATCTGATAAAACATAAGATCATCACGAAAGGAGAGCCAATAATGATTAAACCGAGACGTCAGCCAATAAATTTGGAAGACAAGATTGAGGAAGCAATAAAAAATCTAGAAAACAACGGAATAATTAGGAAGTGCAATTCACCGTGGAACACACCTTTAGTTTGTGTATGGAAGAAAGAGAAAAAAGACATCAGGCTTTGTCTAGACTTCAGACAATTAAACAAGATAACAGAAAGACAAGCATTTCCAATGCCAAATGTAGATGAAATTTTAGACATCCTACACGGATCCAGATATTTTAGCTCAATCGACTTGGGAAATGCTTATTACCAAGTGAAGTTAGATAAAGAATCTCAAGAGAAAACAGCATTCTCAACAAAAGAAGGACAGTTCTGTTTTAACAGGATGCCGTTCGGTATTGCAGCGGCACCAGGAACATTTCAAGAATTAATGACGAAAGTATTGAAAGACTTGTGGAAAGCGAAAGAAAGACTTGTGGAAAGATGGAGTGATGGTATATTTAGACGACATCCTAATATTCACAAAGACAGAAGACATTATAACATATTTGGAAAAGTCCTAGGGAAGATCGCAACAGCAGGACTAAGATTGAACCCCGAAAAATGTCAAATATTTAGAAAAGAAGTGAAGTTTCTGGGACACATAATAAATAAAGACGGCATACAAACAGATAATACTAAAATAGAAGCAATACAATCATTTCAAAAACCAAAATGTGTGAAGAATCTGAGGAGCTTTCTGGGTATCTGTAACTATTATCGACGGTTCATAAAAGACTATGCAAAGAAGGCAAGAGCACTAGAAAGTATATGCGGAAAAAACAATGAGAAAATAAGATGGACAGAGATGTGTGAAAAGGCTTTCGGGGAAATGAAAGAAGCATTGATAACCGCCCCAGTATTGGTATTTCCAGATTTCAGAAAAGAATTTATATTAGACACAGACGCGAGCTTTGATACTATTGGAGCAGTTCTTTCGCAAAAAGATGAAAAAGGACATGAACATGTCATCGCATATGGTTCACATGCGATGAGCAGCCACGAAAAAGGATACTGCATTACCAGAAAAGAATTATTGGCAATATACTATTTTTGTAAACATTTCAACCACTACTTATATGGTAAGAGATTCGTACTGAGAACGGACCATAAAGCTATTACGTTTATGGTAACAACGAAGAAACCAATAACGGCTCAATTCCAGACATGGATCAACTATTTAAGCAGTCTGGATATTAAAATGGAATACAGGAAAGGAACAAGCCATACAAACGCGGATATGCTATCCAGGAAAACATGCGGAACATGTGTACAGTGTATGATGGAACACGAAGACGCAAAAACCGGCAAAATTAAAACCAGAATATTAACAGTAACAGCAGAAGGCGGATATAACAAGTGGCAAAATGACAATATGGAGGTCCAAGAAATAAAGAATAAGTTAGAAAATAAAGATTGTAAGTTCATAATGGAAAACAACACGGTACTAACTAAACAAGGTAAAATATGGATACCGTCAGATAATAGACAGAGGATGATAAAAGAAGTACACGTATTGCTGTGCCATGCAGGTGCACAGAAAGTAACAAAATATATCCAGAACAACTGCGACATGGAAAATCTAGCAACGGAAGTAAAAAAGATAATTGAGAACTGCGAAAGATGTCAGAAAATGAAAACGATAACAACCAAGACAAAGGAGGAAACTCAAACAATAAAGAGTACAGAACCATTCGAGAAGATATATATGGATATATGTGGGCCATTGAAAGAAACGTTCAACAAAAAGAAATATATTTGCGGAATCATTGACCACTATAGTAAATACATCTCATTAACGGCCATAAACAAGCAAGACGAAAGAACAATTAGTGAGACGTTATTAAATAAATGGATATTAAAGTTTGGAGCGCCAAAAGAACTTCATGTAGATTGTGGGAAGAACTTTGAAGCAAGAAGCATAAAAGAACTAGCAAAGACAGCTGGCATTGAATTAATTTTCTCAAGCCCATATCACCATAACACGAATGGTATTATTGAAAGACAATTCAGAACAATCAGAGAGTATATTAACGCGTCATTGAATGAAGGAGGAAGGAAAAACTGGGCTGATATAGTGCCAGAAATAGAATATACGTTAAATGCAACAGTTCAAAAAACAACGGGAGTAAGCCCAGCAGAGATTATATTTGGGAGGAAGATCGACAGAATGAAATGGTACTCGAATAAAGAAATAAATAGAGAAGATATGGAAAAGAGAATAGAGGATAAAACACTAAAACCAAAAATAAGCAAAACAGTGAGAAATTTTGAAATGGAAGATGTGGTCTTGATCAAACAAGAAATTCGAAATAAAGACGATGCAAGGTGGGAAGGGCCGTACAAAGTGATAAAGAAAATACATGAACGGAGCTACTTACTTAAGGATCAAAATGGGAAGATGGTAGTCAGAAATGTTGAGAAGATCAAACATTTTAAAAAAGGGGGATGTGAGGAGTAAAAATTAAAATACTAAATTAAATTAGTTCACGATTAAAATTGTAAAGTTTTAATTGAAACTTAAATTATTTTAAGATATTAAAATTGAAATGATAATTGAAATTTTAAAATAAAATAATTTTTAATAAAATTGAAATTCAAGTATGAATGCAATGGTATGTTGATATTTGGTTGAAATTAAAATTTAGAAAATGTCCCAAGAATATTTGTTTATATAATCAGATTTTTATGAAATATAATTTGGATTTAATAGTCTTAGTAATTTGTTTTGATGACTGAAGAATTAAATGTTATAGCTTCTAACAGTCACTGTTTTCGATTATTGGCTGTATAATTTCTCTGTTTATTCGTCGGTATAATTCGTGCATTTGACAATCGGGATCTACTAGTATTTCTTTTATTTCATCATTTGGTAGTTTTATTTTTATCTTTATTGGTTCGTCTCCTCTCATATCTCTTTGATGCTCTCCATATTTGGCTATCAACTCATCTGTTCTCTCGTTATCGAATCTCATTATGTCTGTATCCCGTACAGCTTCTACAAATATTTTCATTGAGATCGGTCTCGTTAATGATAATCGGTTAATATATTTTCTAGCCTGGTCTATGGCTTGTTCTGTCATTTTAATCTGGTTTTGCCTCATTATCTTTTGTCTCTCTTTTTCTAATCCAGGTTTTATTTCTTTGTTATACAATATTTGAATTTTCTGCCATATTTCTGCTGTCGTTTCTTCGCTTTCATTTTTGTTTAGTGTCACCACATTTATTCCGTTTGGCCATATTAGAGCATCCGCGAGGTGTATGTCTCGCTTTATTTTCCTTCCTTGATAATATAAAGGTTTATTTTTATAACTGGGTCCTAGCTTTTTCACTACCCAATCGTATAACTCATTTGTGCTTTCGCCTCTTGTTGCTATTATCTGTCTCGGTATCTCTGGAAAATCAATAATTACCTGATACTCTTCTCTATCATATTCTTTCAGATTCTCCCGGTACTTTTTTATCATGTCTTTCCATGATGCCGTAAATGTACCATTATCTTGTTGGTATCCTTTCGCAATTAATTTCATTATTCTGCTGTATGCGGTTGTATCTCTGAGGTTTAGGAACATTTGATTTCGATCCACTTCTTCTACAATTTCGTTAATTTCTTTTAATATCTCGGTTTCATCTTCTCTTGGCACATTAGTTTCCATTTCCTCTAATTCGGATTTTGATTCATCTTTATACGGTTTATTTTCCTCGCATGGTTGAAATATTTCTCCCCCCAGACTGCTTATCTCACTCTCATCTTCATCTGTTTGATCGTCTGGTATTCGTCTCAGCATATTAATATGTGGTTGTTCCTCCACTTTCATTATCTTTGTTGGCCCTTTTGTTTGGAACCATATCTCCTTTATTCTATTCTCGATTTGAGCTTTACTCCACGTGGGCTTTTCTTTTCTGATTCTTGTTTCTATTTTTTGTAGCAGTATCCTCTGGATTCGATTTTTTGTTATTATTGGTTCTGATATCCTTTCTTTTTCTTGTGATGTTGATGCTTCTTGCTTATCTTCTTGTAGTTTTAATTCTGGTTCTTTCGTTTCTTGCGATAACACTTTCTTTGCCATCACTTCTATTTTTTGGTCTAGTGCTTGTTCTTGTTCTAAATGTTTTAACGCTCCGTCTATTTTTAATATTAGCGCCTTCTTTTTTAGTTCCGCTTTCTCTTGTTTCAGGATTGCTTCTTTTTCTTTCAGTTGGTCCTCCTCTTGTTCTAAAGCTTCCTCTTGCTTTATTTTCTCGAGTGCACTATCTATTGTTTGTGTCATAATTTCTTCTTCGAGTTCGTCTATCTCGTACATCAATGTTTCCTTGTTTTGATCTTCCGTTATCGTCATCTCTGCTCGTTTAATCTCTTGAGTTTTCGGTTTGTCTGATTTCTCAGTTGTCATTTCTTTTAGTTGTCGACGTCTCTGTTTTTCCTCCTCTGTAAATTCTTTGATGGCCTCTATTTTCTCCATCGTATTTAATTCAATCGTTTTCTCATTGTCAGTTATCATATTTCCTCCCCCTTCGTTCTCAACACACTGCTCCGCAGTGTGAATTTCATCTGGAATTTCCATTCTCATCATATTAATTCTTTTCGGGGTTTGTTTTCGATTTTCCCATCTTTGTTGGATTTCTTGAGCTTCCTCTGTTTGTAGTCTCTGCCATTCAGCTTGTTGTTGCTCTTGATATTCTCTGGTTCTCAGCTCTTGAATCTCTTCATTGTTTCTCATTACGTTGATTCGTTGTTGTTGTATATTGGTGGGCATCTGTTGCATCATCTCTTTTAATTCCATGGGCATTCGTTGTAGTGTTTCTCGTAGCATGTCTATTTCTTGCATTACGTTAATTTGTGGATTTCTCATAGGATTATTGTTTGGTCTTGGTTGATTTGACTCCCCTCTCATGTTACATTGCCTTGCGAGGTGTCCTTGTTGACCACAATTGTAACATGCTTTGCTATTAAGTTGTCTACATATTTTCTCAGTATGCCCTCGTTTACCACATATCTGGCAGTTGTAATTTCGGAAACAATTTTCTGATCGATGTCCTATTCTTTGACATGTGGAGCATTTTTCGTTTGCATTTGGATTGTTCCTGAAATTATTATTATAACTTACTTGGTTATTACCTCTATCCTCCGGATTTCTCGTTGCTGGTGGCTTGAACATCTGTTGTGCTCTTGGTATGAATTGATTCATAGCTGGATTGATATTGTTGTTTTGATTGTTGGCATTGACTGTTGATGTTGTTGGTTCTGTGGCCAAGACTGCCACTTGATATCCCAGTCCCAGATGGGCTTCACATCTGTTTGCGATTGCTACTGCTTTATCTAGTGTTTCTGGTGCCAAGCATCCCAGGTTGGCTCGTATGTCTTCTCTTTTGATTCCTCTTATGAAGACGTCTACCATTTTGTCTTCGGGCAAATCTGCTTCTCCGAAGGCTTCTTTACACAATTTCTTTAATTCGCATGCGTACACTGCATTTGATTCATCTCGTCTCTGTTTTCGATGTAGGAAGTCCAAGATCTTCCTATTTCCCTTTTTCTCTATTCCGAATATCTTTATTAAGAATTCTTTAATTTCTGTCCATGTTGTCAATTTCGTTACATCTCTCGCTTCTTCTACAAATACATCTTGTGCGCTCCCTTTCAAATATAGGGGTAGTCGCTCTTTTACTCTTTGGTCTGACCAGTGGCAGATAGTTTTATAAACTTCAAATTCCTTTATAAATGTGTCCAATTTATTGAGGCTGCCGTCGAACGGTTCTCCTCTAAACTTTTCTCTGAATTCTCCTACTGTTGCATTATTATTAGTTAACATTGTATTTGGATCCTGCATTGAAGAACTTATAGAAGTTGTCATGTTTGGATTGTTGTCTAGATTTTCTTCTTCGTTCACTGATTCTACCGTTGCCAACTGGTTCTCGATATTACGTAATTCGTTCTCTTCGCTGCTGTTAAATTCAAAGTCGGTTAATCCGCTATCTGTGCCGGTTCCTGTTGCTGCTGTAGTTGATACTCCGGTCTTGACACTTCTACTGTTGCGAACTTTTTTCTTCTCTTCCGCTTTTAATAAACTCTTTTTGTTATTCTCTTTGCTTTTGCTTCTCGTGTGGTTGCTGATGCTATCAATGTTTACGGTTATTCGTCTGCTTGACTGGTTTTCTCGTTTCTCTTTTCTTGCTTTGGTTGCTTTGAAACTTCTGGTTGATTATCTGCTCGTAGCTACTTTGACGTTTATTCCAAATTCTTTTCTACTCGTTTATTCAAGTTTCTTTGTTATCACTTTGCTTTGTCGTTGCTCCGAAATATTTTCTCCTTTGCTTTGCTTTGCACTTGACTTGGATTGCTTTGTTTGACTATTGATTCTCTAAAATAAATAACACTCCAATATTCTATACTCTATACTAATTTCTCCTTCGTTTACCATACTATATACGTTATCATCCCTTGTTCGCGTTTATCGTGGTGGTCTTCTTTATCTGACTCACCCCCCTCATTTTAAGTCCATTTTTAATTATCTATACCTCGTAATAATTATCTATTAATCTCGTATCAATTATCTATATAGTCTTATCAGTTATCTATATAGTCGTATCAGTTATCTATATCATAATATCAATAATATAAAATCATCATATTCATACTTTCATTCATTCCATTAATTATTTTTCCTATGTCTCCCAAAAAAATTTATTACTTAATCCTCAGTCGCTGGCGCTCTATGCCCTCTATAATTTCCGTTGGCTCTTCGGCCTTCGGCTTTAACTCTTTTACTGGTCATCTGTGACCTTAATATCTATCCGTAATCATATTTCATCTTTACTCATATCATATCTTATCTGGCACTCTATGGCCCCTAATATCTAATCATAATCGTCCGGCACTCTATGGCCTCTAATATCTAATCCGGCACTCTATGGCCTCTAATATCATATCATAATCATCCGGCACTCTATGGCCTCTAATATCTAATCATAATCATCCGGCACTCTATGGCCTCTAGTATCTGATCATAATCATATTCTGTCAATTTCCTCTTTACTCATATTCGTTTTAATCTAATTCATCTTATTATTTCTCATTGTTTCACCGGACTTGAGCTCATCAGTGACTTTTGGGTGTGTTTGAAGCCTCACACTGACTCTCAAGCCATGGCGTCTTTTGGCCGCACATTCTTCCGGTTACGCTTTACTCACCGCCATTCGGATATTTGGTACTCGGTGTGGGATCCGGGTTATTGTACCAAACTCCTCGCTGGGCAATAAAAAAACATTCCCTCGGTACTCGGTGTGGGATCCGGGTTGTGTACCTCGAAGAATATAAAAGTATGGAAGTGCCTAGACGTTCAATCAAGCTCCAAAAGCGGTTTACTTGATTTCCCGAATAGTGAAAAGAAAAGGAAGCGATTAAAAGTGGGAGCGGAAAATAAACTATCAAATCTCTGCCCGCTCCTTCCATCAGATTTCTCGGCTCCATTCAGCCGCTCTCATCTGGCTTTAGTAGGACATTTTGAGTATGAACCATTTACCGGTTAGTTCACATCTCACCTACCGTTTGGCCCCGATACTCGGTGTGGGATCCGGGTTGTTGTATCGAGTTCCTCCCAGCGGAAAAAAGAATCGTTCGATACTCGGTGTGTGATCCGGGTTTTTGTATCGAACGGCTCAGCGCCATCAGTCCCTTGGCTGATAACAACCTGAGCACGACAGTCCGTAGCTGTCCTCTGGTGCCTCACCACCAGCTAGGGAAAAAAAAAGAAGTCATCTCTAGGTACCTTTAATCAAAACTATTAATTCTGTTCCGTGTACACTCTTTCTCTCACCTCTCGGTCTATCTCTTCACTCCCCCCTTCAAAATTTGTGGTAATCGCATCAGCAAGCTCCCCAAAAGAGGTGATCAATCTCTCGCCGGTTACTTGCTGACATACGCGACTTGGCCTACCAGTTCCTTTCTCAGTAGGGTTGATCAGGGTTTCCCTTGGGTGAGCGTACTATCATTAGATAGCTCAGGTTAACCATTTTTCCTCGTCCTATCTCAATATAGTATCAATAAATATAATATCAATAAAACAAAAAGAATTATACACTAGGAAACTCAGTTGTCGAAATTTTTCAGTCCAATATTTGTGTCTCTGTGCGTGTGTTTAATTATTTCCCTAATTCGGCTTTCATGTATTTGGTCTATTACCTTTATTTATCGTTGTCGGGTGGTTTTATTATTTACAAACATTGCATATTTCTTTTATATTCGTCTTATCATCTAATAATAATTCAAGTACTGCATAATACACATTTATTTCATTTTATCATAACAATTCATGGAAAGTAAACAGTTAGTCTTTCCTTTATCTTTCGCTGGCATAACATACAGTGCGACTCTTGTGCGCATCCGTGACAATAACTCAGGTGTCCGCAAGGTATCACCATTACTCGTGCTTCCTCTGTTTTGCACGCATAACATTCCAAATAGGCCTTGGTTTGCTCTTTCATTGTTGTTGCGATCTCGTCTTCAATATTTTTGACTTTTTCCATTAACTTGTGCCAGCTTTTTCCAAATTTGGTTATTTCCAATCTCATGGACAGAATTTCGTATATTCTTTCAGTTGTTACATCTTTATCAATATCGATCAATTTTATTAATATGCAATGTTCGTCGGAGTACAGGTTTGAAATCGTTGATATATCCTCTTTAGCTCTTTTAACTAACTTTTGTTTATTAATTAGTTCCTCAAGATTGTTATTTTCGATGTTTAGAATCCCCTTTAGTTTTTCTATTATTTTTGTTGGTTCCATCTCTAGAATTATTAAATCTCTTTTAATTACCCATTAAATTTAAATACTAATTAATTAAATTCATTCAACTCTTGGTTTAATATATATTTTGATTCATTTTATCAATTACCATTTTAATCATTATTATCGTTGACTTCCTCTACTTGGTTCCGTTACTTTATCATTACTCCCCTTACTTACCCCATTTCATTTTATCCCGCATTTTGCCCTTTTAATTACTTATGCGTCTTGTCATTGTTGTTGGTGTCTTACAAGGGTGTCATGTCGTCAAGTATTGATGGATGTTGAGTGTCTTGGCGTCTTAATTTGTAGTCGGGTTGCTCGTTTTTCAACAGTTGTTCTCTGGGTTTTTTGTTTCATAACGTTCTCATCTCTCTGGGCTTTTGTAACATGTCGTTTCAATATTTCTGTTTAAACCTTTAAACATTTGCTTATATTTCCTTGGGTTCTTTGTGAACACAGTTATTCTATGAATCCCCAAATTTGTACCTAGCAGTCGGGTTCATCGCTTTTTATTGATGTTTCAATTTTCTCATCGATCTTTACAATTGATTTTGCAATCTTTAAACTCTATATTCCATCTCTCCGGGGTTTGGTAAAATGTCGTCTCGACATTTTCAATTTAAACCTTAAACATATGTCTATATTTCCTTTGGTTTTTCGCGAAAACAATCATTCAATCCCGGCTGAGGGTGTACTGACAGAATTCACTGTTGTTTCTTAACTTGATTGTTTTGGTTTTTCCAAATAACAAAGCTTCAATCCCGGCTGAGCCCCCAAATTTGTATGGTGGGTTACAGGGTTTCAAATCTTGCTTATCATTCTAGTTGCCCTCGTAACGCCATACAAAATGATGCTGATCGCCACTTGGCACCCGTTGCTAGGCAACGTTGGAAATGTGTTCAAGTGGTGGACTGCCCGCAAAAATTGAGTACCATGTGCTAGTACTATAGTTGCTCGGACAATCCTCGGGTTCACGAGCTGTCGATAGAAGACCTATGCTCGCTTTGCTTGTCCCATGTGTACGAAAATTTATGATCGGAGGTGGACGACTGCTTACAAACCATGATGCGAGTCTTCCTAATAACGCTTACGTTCAGATTTATCTCGGGAAGGAGTTGACCATACATACAACTATTTTATTCAACAAAAAAAAACGTGTAACATTCATGAGTTCATAGGATAGTTTGGAGCTGTGCTGCTCGACGTCGGGCACGCTCCTTGCGTCCTGGGCGTCGATTCTTCGATGGAACGTTGGGCTGATTGGTGGACTGGGAACTTGTATGTGGCATCTGTGACGGGGCGAAGACAAGCGGATATGTCACCGCTTCCCCCTCCCGACAGACTGCTAAAGCAACTTCCAACCCTCTGATTTGAGTGCGCAGGCTCTGGTTGAGCTGCCGCTCCTCTGTCCATTCCTTTTGTGCCGCCGTGAGTTTGTGATAATAAATGGCTTTCATCTTTGTCGGGTCGGACCAGGTCGCTTTTATCTGTTGTACCTCTTTAGTTATTTGAATGATCTGGTTGTGAAGATCCGCGATTGTGTTCCTTGCACGATCTAGCTCCGTTTGCAAGATTTGATTAGTCGTCATTACTACAATGTACAAAATAATTAAAGTTTCTCTATTGAGTTGCATAACTTTTATTGATAGTTATCTTAAACATAATTGTTAAAACGGGTCGACCTATGTACATAATTAAGGCGAAGATAACAAATTAACAAAATTTTCTTTTTATCAACATTTAATTATATTCAATGTTTGTGTTCTTAGGAATTAATGTCTCTCGTCGAATGTCCTCTTCCTCTTTAGGGCGGCCACTGGATACGGACGTCGGGTGTCGCGGGCTGGACGAGGTGGGTAGGCTTCTGCAATTCGCCCGGCGAGGATGTCTTCCATCACGTTTGCGAGATACATCCTCGCCTTCACCACCTGTAGATCGACCTGCTCCTGCACCCTTTCCCAATGGGTGAGGAGGCTCTGTGCGGACATGTATGTCTCCGCAGCTGGATACTGTTGTCCCGCGAGTCCGCAAGGGTCTCTTTCCAAGCCTAGTATCCGCCAAGTAGTCGGGTACGGCCATTTTTGTCGTATCTGGTCGAATATTTCCGTAGTTGCCGGGGCTCCTTCTCGTCCCTGTTTGTCCGTCTCCTGTCTAGCGTTTTGTTCGAGTGGCATGTCTAAAATATCATTGTTATTAAGTTCAATTAAGTTATCTGCGTTATGTAAAATTAACTAAATGATGCCTAGGCTAATGTTATTGGAGTTGTCTAAGTCTATTAGCTTGTATTTTAGTTATATCTTTTGTAAAGCGGATGGCGGTTCATCTAGAAACTTCAGGCGTGCTATATTCCGTTGATTGTCTCCTTCTGACTCTCTTATGTATCCTTTACAATTATGCCATTCAAGTACTACTCTGATGCTATATAAATTGGTTCACGGGCGTCTCGGTTGACTAGGGTTCACTCATCTTCGATGGGTAGTTGACAAGTGGGTTATATTTATCCCATAGACCTGGCCTTTCAGTATGCGCTCCTTCAAAGCAAGTTATATAATAGTGCAAGTAATAATATATGTGGAATAAGGCTGATAATTAGTTTATTTTAGTGTCAATATGTATTTTAATTCTAAAGTTTTATCTGTGTATAATTTCAGCTAGAATTTGTAAATTTATTGAAAATTTGATATAACAATTTTGGGTGCATACAAATTGAACGTTTAAGTCAAGGCCGGATGTTGGACCGGATAAGTTAAGTAGACGAATCGCTCGATGATCTTAACCGAACGATTTCCGGCGGATCTTGTTGTCGCAGCTTCAGTGTTTAGTTTGTTTATATCCGCTGTTTATCTTATTCTGATTTTATTCGTAGGAGTTACCGTGCGATCTTAGATATTTTACTGGAGTTTAATTTTTCGATTGTATTGAAGCTATTCCGTAAGTTGCTATGTTGGTGGTTTGAATGTATTTTATCGTCGTTTAGGGCAACTCGATAGCGGATCTCGCAATTGAACCTTTATTGTCAGGATTTTATTCGACATGTTTCGGGATCGTAATTCGATGAATGTTTATCTCGTGTGATATCAATATGACATTTGATTGTTTCTCATGCCTTATCTGTTATTCTGAATTTTGTTATCCTCATTTGCGTCGATTTTATTTTAATCCAATGTTAAGCACTAACCTATTATCATTGATTTATGTTGGATTCCTGAATTTATATTAAATTTACGGAAAAGAATTTTTGTCTTAAATCATTGCATTTCTTTATTTTTCTCGAAGGGTTATTCTACTACAAATCAAGGTATTACTTTCTTGATGAATTTAATCAATAGTTGCATTAACTTAACTCAACGAATTATATTAATTTTTATTATTCAAACTGCTGATTTTGCTTTGACAATTAATAGACGAATTTCTCTAAGCAATGGACCACTTTATTTTAATAGATTAGGTAAATATTCTACTTAGTGAATTGAAACTTTAAAATTTTACTTGATTTTTAACCAAAATTTTTCTACCTTTACCGTAATTACGTTAATGATAATCACTGAACTAAAGGAATTTAACCAACAAATTTATCCTTTTCTTGTTCATTATGTTAATGTTATTAAAAATAAATTATATTACTTTAGTTAAGAATTAATCATTATTACTTTAAAATAAAAAATATTATATTGTGTCAATTTAGTCGATGGTTTACCTATCCTCGCTCACTAATCATTAATTACTCAATTTAAATTAATCGATGAGATATTTCTTTTTATTTAATAATCATCTAATTTTCCCAATAATTGAATTACTGAATTACCTATTTAATGAGTTTTTATCATTTTAATTCAAAATTATTAACCAACGATTTCAATTTAGTTTACCCCCGTATCCTTTCCCTTTAATAGACCTTAGGCGCACATTGTGTTCATATTATATTTACTGAGTGCCCACTGGACTACTCGGTGTGATGATTTTAAGCCGTGTGTAATATAATTTTAGGTCGATTTTACAGAATTGAGAAACGAGGAAGCAGCCAGAGACTTCTTCCTTATTTCTCGCTTCAGCTATAGGGATAAATATTGACGTTACGACCGCTGCGTTGCGCACGCTGAGTCTTCACGGGTGCATATCATTGGCGATTTTCCACGCACTTACATGAATCTGCACTATGTTGATTTTTCTATCTTGCGTGATGTGTCGGCTGTGGCCGGAAAAATTTCGACATTGAAAATTTATAAAAAAAAAACATATTAAATAAGTTATGTATATTCATAATATTTATTAATTATAAAACAATAAATTTACCCATTTTAACCATTCCATAAAAAACATCAAATCATAATACAAAATGACATAAATACCTCTCTCCCCACGTCAACGCCGAGCAGAGCTCCATTGAGATGCAAGGACGTGACGTGGAAAGAGGGTTACACCATAAATAATTCTCACCTAAAATTGATCCGACAATAGATTTAAAATCAAGTTTTGATTCAAAATGGTTCTAACAATTTTCAAGATATAGTTTTAAAACAGTTTGAAAAATGGTTTTTGTGTGTTCTTAATGTGAAAATGGATCAATATATATACCTAATTTTATGGTGTGTGAAATTTGATGTAGTAAAACAAAATTCGACCTTATTCTTTTCTAGCAAATTCTATTATTTATTTTTATTATTTTTCGATTTATTTTTATAGTTTTTTATTTAGAATTTTTATTGAATTATTGCTAATTCAAATTTTTCGATTTAAATTTCACTTTAATGAACTTTAATTGATTTTTTCAATTTCGTCGAATTTGTCGTGTTTTCTTGTTGTATTTGTGTAGGTATCGTGCGGATCTTGGTGCATTTTGTTATTATTTTAATTTTATTTTTATGTTTATTAATTTATATTTAATTCTTTTATTTCTCAGATTTTATATGGTTTAATTGGTGTTTTTCAGGTTTATTTTAAATTGCGTGTTGTATCTGCGTGTGTGTTTCTGATCCATTTAAACATTCTTCAAGGCCGTTTACGTTCTGGCCCAACACTTCGCTCTCTACAGTGAGTCTGACGTTGAGGTTCTTGGAGAGGAGATCTGACCCGGAGAACTAACATTCACTACGGGTACCTCCCACACCGAAGTACTTGCTTTTAACTAGTCGGTGAAGATAATTTTGCTCAATTGTATGCATGTGATGGAAGCGAAGCTTCCCTAGGACTTGATCGATACGAGGAAAAATCATCCTATTTTATTTTTCATTCATATTGGTTTTATACTAAATAAATTGATGAAAACTAAAAGAAAACCAAATATAATTTAAATCATATTATTCGACATAATTAATTATTTCAATACATTCTTTTTGTTTTTTGACCTAAATGCTACAGGTGATAAAAATTCAACATAATGGTACCATTTCTATACCTCTTGTACATATAAAAATAATGATAAAATAATAATATTATAAAGAATAATAATAAAAACTTTCCCTTACTTTGGAATAGACAATTTTTCTTTTTTACAATTTCTTGAAAAATGGCATTAAATTGTGTCGATCTAGCATCGACTTATATAAGGGGGTTTTACACGCATGTTTTTTGACGCGATAAAACAAAACGCCTATACATATTTCATCACTTTTCCTCTAGTTGTCAGATTTTCAGGATTCTTTTTTGTTAAAGTTTCTAATTACATTTTAAGCTTAATTCTCATATTTAGTTTCTAGAATATAAGCGTTTTCTATGAATTTAGAGCCAATTTGATGAAATAGGTTAATTTTACTAAAATTTAATGTTTTTTTATTCCTTTTAAATGTTTTTATTTACATTTTATATATATTTTTTATTTTTCTACTCTTTTTTCAGCTTTTTGTATTATTTAATGCTAAGTAGGCTATTTTTGATTATTTTTCGTCCATTTACATTTTGCGAGCCCTGATTTTATCGGATGTCGTGCCAGATAAACAACAATTCAAAAATATTTGCTTTTGACCAACAAAAAGATAAAAATAATTTCAATGCGTAATAACAGGTGGTCCATTAATATTTTATAGTAAATATATAAAAATCAAATAAATCAACAAATAAAAATTTCTGATTCGGATTCCCAAGTATTCTGCAAAATAATATTCAAAATATTCGAAATTCTGTCTACAATTTTCGATATTTCGTCACGATAATTCAATAGAATAATGTTGGGTCAGAACACAAACGGCCTTGAAAAATAGTTTAAATGAATCGGTAATACACACGCAGATACAACATGCAGATTTAAAATCAGACCTATAAAACATCAACTAACCCTGCTAAAATACGAGAAAGAAAAACAATTAAATATAAAATTATAAAACACAAAAATAAATTAAAAAATAACAAAGTGCAACAAGATCTGCACGAAATAAACATAAAAATAACACGAAAACCTAACAATTTGACCGAAATTTGAAAATTTACCAAAAAATGCGAAATTCCATGAAAATGGAATAAAATCAAATAATTCGAATTGGAAACAATTCAATTTAAAAAGTCAAAAGAAAAATTGTCAAATTAAATTACAAAATAATAAAATTAAGAATAGAATATACTAGAAAATCACAAGGTCAAATTTTGTTTTACTAAATCAAAATTAACACGCAAGGTTAGGGTCGTACAATAGGTATATATACCGATTTATTTTCACATAATTTTAATCAGTTTTTGAAAAACTTGAACCGTCTTAACCAGTGGTGGGTTACTGGGTTTTGATATTTTGAAACTATATGGTTGTTACTCAGACAACCCCATACAAATATTCTTTCGCTTACCACTCGGCACCCGTTGCTAAGCAACGTTGGAACTGTGTTCGAGTGGGTAGATCGTCCGCAAAAAGTGAGCGTTATTGCTAGTGCTATAATTGACCGAACGATCTCTGGGTCCAACGAGCTATCGATGGAAGACCTGTGCTCGCTTTTGATTCTTAGGTCCCATTATTCTCCTATCTCCTTCATATGTTAACCTATACTCTCATATTATCTATCTTTATGTCCATTCCCATAGTCCTTCTTATCGTTGTCCATGTCGAAGATTATTCTTTGGTCGGTACACCCTTGGTTATGTTAAATACACCCACATTATATCTTTCACCCTTATCCCTATTATAACTACAATGTTTCCCATTATTATTACCAGCATTATTATTGTTGCTATTATATGTGTTACCTTTATTAATTGTTGCTACCATTTCCTATATTATTATTTTTATTACTATAACTACCATTATATTCATTGTTATTACTACTATGATTAGTACTACTATTATTATTATCATAATTATTATCATCATTACTACAAATACCATGATTATCACTATTATCATTATTATCATTATTATTATCATAATTATTATTATTATTATTATTATTAAAATTACTCTTATCATTATCGTTATTATTATTAAGATTTTGTAGGGATCCGTCCTTATTCTTCAGCGTTAAAATTTTTTATTGATATACAACATTAGCCGTAGTCCATCTATATTTTTTGGTTTTTGATAAAGTATTTTTGTAAATTCGAAAATTTTAGCAGCGTTCCGCCCTTATTTTACGGTTCATCCCTATTCTACCGTTTTCGACAAAGTATTTTCATTGACTCGGAAAATTTGAGCAGCGTTCCGCCCTTATTTTACGCATTCCATTTTTACGTTACTATTTTTGTTAAGTATTTGAATTAGTTCGGAAAATTTGAGCAGCGTCCCGCCCATATTTTCCGCCTTAACTCAAATTAATTTATTTAATTCTTATTTAAAAACATTATTTTTCATGATTTTGGTCGTTCGGATTAATCTTTTTCCGATGGCTATTCATTTTAACTGTTGCAACGATTTCGCAATTTTCCCCGCTACCCATTCCCTCTTTTTGTCCTTAAGATCTATTTATGTTCATTTCATAGTTAATGAGTGCCCACTGGACTACTCGGTGTTAGAGATTTTGAGCCGATTGTTGTTAAAAATTTATGTCAATTTTACAGAAAACGGATGGTGAAGGAGCAGCCGATAAACTAATCATTTACCCTCCAATTTCTCCTATGTACGGATAATATTGACGTTCCAACTCCTGCGTTCCGCACGCTGAGCCTTCACGGGTACATATCATTGGCGATTTTCCACGCACTTACATGCATCTGTACTATGTAGATTTTGCTTTCTTGCGTTATGTGTTGGCTGTGGGCCGGAAAATAATAACAAATAATATTTTACCATAGCATTTGGAATAAAAGTTTCGATGCACTAAGGCTGTAGATATAAGATATTTATTCAGCATATTACATCGGCTACATACATTTGAAATTCATTGTATCCATTCCATAAAATTTACTTCGAAAATCCCATAAATTTAATTCGATAAATCATCTATAAATTCAATTGGAAAAACAAAATTATCCATAAATTTAATCTGAAAAATCATCCATAAATTCAATTGAAAAATTACCCACAAATTTGATTCAAAAATTCATCCATAAATTCAATTGGAAAAACAAAATTATCCATAAATTCAATTTGAAAAACAAAATCATCCATCAATTCGATCTGAAAAGTCATACATAAATTCAATTGAAAAATTACCCATCAATTCTCTTCGAAAAAATCAACTAATAATATTGCACCAGTTGAGAGTGATCGTGTTCAGGCAAAACACTTACCCGCGTTAATTGCCTGAATGCACGGCTCTCAACCAGTTATACAACCAGTTATACAGTTCTATAATGAAATTTTTTCTCCGAAAAATAAGACTGAAAATTTGTGAAAACACATCGGTATTTATACCTATTTTTCTCGCGTGTGAAATTTGATGCAGTAAAACAAAATTCGACCTTGTTATTTTCTAGTAAATTCTATTCGTTAATTTTATTATTTTTTGATTTATTTTTATAATTTTTTATTTAAGATTTTTATTGAATTATTACTAATTCAAATTTTTCGATTTAAATTTCATTTTAATGAACTTTTATTAATTTTTTCAATTTCGTCGAATTTGTTGTGTTTTCTTGTTATATTTGTGTAGGTATCGTGCGAATCTTGGTGCATTTTGTTATTATTTTAATTTTATTTTTATGTTTTTGATTTTATATTTATTTATATTCTCTCAGATTTAAAAGTGTTTAATTGGTGTTGTATATTGTATTTTAAGTTATCTTGGTGCTGGGTTTTCGTGCTGTATTACTGATGCATTTAAACAATTCTCAAGGCTATTTGTGTGCTGGCCCAACACCAGTATGGAAAATCTTGAATTGTCAGTGAAAGCCAAAACTTAGATGTGAGTGAGAGGATGTTTGAAAACTCTCTTCATGTCGCGTCCTTGCAACCTCGAAAAAACTCTGCTTGGGCGTCGGCGTGGGGAGAGCATTAAGATGTACTATGAACGAAGATGTTGTTTTGAAAATTATGATATATTATGCAGCAATAAAAATATTAATTGTGGTGGGCTTCTGGGTTTTGATATTTTGAAACTATATGGTTGTTACTCAGACAACTCCATACAAATATTCTTTCGCTTACCACTCGGCACCCGTTGCTAAGCAACGTTGGAACTGTGTTCGAGTGAGTAGATCGTCCGCAAAAAGTGAGCGCTATTGCTAGTGCTATAATTGACCGAACGATTCATGGGTCCAACGAGCTGCCGATATAAGGCCTGTGCTCGATTTTGATTCTTAGGTCCCATTATTCTCCTATCTCCTTCAAATGTTAACCTATACTCTCATATCATCTATCTTTATGTCCATTTGCTTGGTCCTTCTCATTATTGTCCATGCTGATGATTATTCTTTGGCCTGTACACTCTTTGTTATGTTAAATACACCCACATTATATCTTTCACCCTTATCCCTATTATAACTACAATGTTCCCTATTATTATTACTAGCATTATCATTGTTGCTATTATATGTATTACCTTTATTAATTGTTACTACTATTACCTTTATTATTATTTTTATCACTATAACTACCATTATATTTATTGTTATTACTACTATGATTTTTACTACTGTTATTATTATCATAATTATTATCATCATTACTACTAATACCATGATTATTATTATTATTACAATTATTATTATTATTATTATTATTATTATTATTATTATTATCCTCATTATTGTTATCATTATTATTATTATTATTATTATTGTTATTATTATAATTACCATTATCCTTATTTTACGGTTTTATATTTTCATCGATTCGGAAAATTTGAGCAGCGTTCCGCCCTTATTTTAGAGTTTCATTTTTACTTTACTATTTTTGTTAAGTATTTGAGTTAATTCGGAAAATTTGAGCAGCATTCTGCCCTTATTTTTCAGTTTCATGATAATCTTATACCAACCGTTGAGTCGCATTTCACTTTTATTTTTCTATTTTTTATAAGTATTTTAGTTGATTCGGAAAATTTGCGCAGCGTTCTGCCCATATTTTCCGTTTCAATTTAACATAATTTATTTAATTCTTATTTAAAAACATTATTTTCATGATTTTGGTCGTTCGGATTAATCTTTTTCCGATGGCTATTCATTTTAAGTATTGCAACGATTTCGCAATTTTCCCCGCTACCCATTCCCTCTTTTTGTCCTTAAGATCTATGTATGTTCATTTCATAATTAATGAGTGCCCACTGGACTACTGGGTGTTAGATATTTTGAGCCGATTGTTGTTAAAAATTTATGTCAATTTTACAGGAAACGGATGATGAAGGAGCAGCCAAAGGGCTACTCATTTACCCTCCAATTTCCCCTATATACGGATAATATTGACGTTCCGATCCCTGCGTTCCGCACGCCGGGTCTTCACGGGCACAGATCATCGACGGTATTCCACGCACTTACACGAATCTGAATACTGTATCTGATTTTATTAACTTGTGATGTGTCTTTGGCTGTGGGCCGGAAAATTTTCGACAATTAGAAAATAATTTATTAAAACCAAAGCTAAATTACCGGCTACTTCCATTAAAATTCATAAATTCAACCATCCAAATTAAAAACATTGAATTAAACTTCCTAAATAAATCGAATGCATCCATAAAAAAACATAAATCCATATCCATAAAATTCATAATTATCCATAAATCCATATCCTTCATCGAATTAAACTTCCTAAATAAATCGAATGCATCCATAAAAATCCATATCCATAAAATTCATATTTATCCATAAAAATCCATCCAAATTAAAAAACATCGAATTAAATAATCCAAAGTGAAATTGCTGACAACCAGTGTCAAAATACGATTTACAATCAATACTGAAAATTAAGATTAGATATTTGTCAAATCATATCAGTATATATACCTATAATTTGGCCTTAACCTTGCGTGTTAGTTTTATTGCGATTAAACAAAATTCGACTTTGAAATTATTTGTGTTATCTAAATTAAATTTTTATTTATTTCTTAATTTAAATTGGTAATTTATTTTTAACATTTTTTAAATAAATTTATTCAACCAAAAAATATTTTATTTTTATTCATTTAATTCATTAATTTTTACTTTTATATAAATGGTCATTTTACGGTCAAATTTTCTTGTTATTATGTTATTTTTTATGTAAATTTCTTGCGGTTCTTGATGCATTTTGTATTTATTTTATTTTACTTTTATGTTTTTGATTTTATATTTATTTATATTCTCTCAGATTTTAAAGTGTTTAGTTGGTGTTGTATATTGTATTTTAAGTTATCTTGGTGCTGGGTTTTCGTGCTGTATTACTGATGCATTTAAACAATTCTCAGGGCTGTTTGTGTACTGGCCCAACAATTGAAATGAATTTTTACGTCAGAATTTTTACGACCCACAGCCGAAACATCTTACAAGTAATTAAAATCAGACATGCAATCGAATTGTGTAAGTGCGTGTATAATCGCCAATAATTCGTGCCCGTGAAGGCTCTGGCGTGAGAACGCAGGAGCTGGAACGTCAATATCATTCTGTATAGTGGAAAAGGGTGAAAGGGAAATGGTCTTTTGGCTGTTTCGTCGGCGCTCATTTCCCATAAACTCAACCTAAAATATTTTCACACACGGCTCAAAATTACCACACCGAGTAGTCCAGTGGGCACTCATAAACTCTTAATATCGACATAATCTTATCCTAAGGTCAATAGAGGGAAGGAGACGGGAAATTTATGCGGAGAAATCATTGATAACTCGTAAAAAGTAATAAAAGTTAAGCCAAATAATCCAATTTCCCAAACTTAAAAAGCTATTAGATTAATATGACGAGCTGCGCTATATCATTTAAATTTCGACAAAAACAAGATGGAAACCTTAATTTTTTGCCATCACATTTTCAATAGTGACTTTCACTTGAACAAAAAAGGCGAACTGACGGTCAAGAACCAAATATAAAACATTTTGAGGTCCGTAAGGAACAAACAATGCATTTATTGTAATTGAATATCACATTGTCAAAGTATAATAAATCCAAAATTAACTTAATCATAAATATAACCAGTAACTATCACATAGGAAAAGTATAATTAAATTAATAACAAAGGTAGCTGTCCTAATATAATACACCGAAAATAAAATTAATAACAAACATCATAAGTAAACATCCCTCAGTAGAAGGGTATTGAAGTCAAATTAAATTACGATAATTCCAGATGGCATGAAAAAAGTATAATCTAATTAGATTAATGAAGGGCACGATGAATTAAATATTGCATTATGAAGATACACCTGATTCAATTCATTAAAAACTTCTATAATAGAAGTTTAAATGAACAACCAATTACAATTATGGTTGTTTATGAATTAGCCATTTTTAAAATGGCTCGCAGGTAATTTTTTTAATAAAGTATATTTTAGGGCTTGGATTGTGATCTCGTATATTTATGAGATCATTATTCAAGCTCTTAAATAATACTTTTCATCATCATTTATTATAAATTTAGTTTTAATTAGTTTTTTTAGGTTTTTAGGAATTTATGCCAATTTATGTAAATTAATGGAATTATTTTCTAATAAATGTAAGTCCGATTAATTTAAAACAAAAATTTATTATTAAAAAGTTTCTATATTCGAATAAACTATTCTTCTGTTCCTCGGAAATTTGTTTTGCCTGCCATCTTTTTTACCTTTTAACAAATCCAAATTTTTGATAATTATTGATTTTATGAGGCTTTGGAAATTTCTGTTAATTTCACAAATTTATAAAAATCTTCCTCATTTTCTATGGTATTAATGATTTGGATTTTTTATACTTCATAAAAAAAAATTTTAACTTAAATTATCGGAAAACTTATGTTTTCCGTATTTTTAAAACTCCTCATTTGAAAGTTCTGGTTCCACTGCTCCTGGTAAATTGCAAATGAGGTAAAAACTCAAAAACCTAGAGTTTCGATGGATATTTTTGAAATATCTGAAAAGTTGTAAAAATATTAAATTGATTAAATTTCATGAAAAATCTTACGAAATTATTTCTTAATTTTCTCTACAACTCAAAGTAGAGTTTTTGGTATTTTTTTCAAAAATTTTCGGCTTAAATTTAAAAAAAAATTGTCTAAAAAGTTACTAAAAATAGTTTTATATAGAGTTTTTAATGAATTGAACATTTCTACATTTTGAAAGTTTGCATGCATTATTTACTAGGTATTATGTTTTGATGTTAAAAAAAATTTTTCTTCTAATTCCTTCCTTCCTATATTATAAGTTTTTATTCAATTGAACAAATTACATGCAGACACGGGTAAGTATGTATGTTCCTATATTATAACTTTATTGATTTTTTCATTTTATTATAGGAGTTTTTAATGAATTAAATCAGGTGTATATTCCATCTGGGATAAATGTTTCGAATACCTAATCGATAATAATTAATTTTAGTAAACTCACAATGTTACCTTAACGCCAAATCCAAGCGAGGAATGCAACCCTGATCACGCATAGACCCGAATAAGGAAGACAAGCGCGATGATTTGAACTGGGTTAAACAATTATGAGTGAAATAAATATGAGCTTACGCCATCAACGTTCATCAGGAATCATTTATCCGAATAACCGATTGTTATGAGCTATCCAACCAATATCAGAAAAGGATTAACAACATATAATTTTTAATGCCAAGAAAACATTGGGTTCATTAACTCCAAATGAAAAATCAAATTAAAACATCCAAGTGTCAGTACACGAGTTCCTCTGTGGAATAATAAGAGCACTGAATGATATTTCAGTAGATTCGTTAAACCCCATCGATAGATGATGACAGTAGTTACCATGTTCTGAAGCCCCTCCTAATTGAGAAAAAATTAAGCTTAACTTTGCATAGTTATCTACTCACGTAATACCCTACTAAATCTTGTCTCACCAAAAATCAGTTTAGCTCAGTAAATCGAAGAATGCGACCATACCCATATAACTCCAGTCATGTTCCCCCGAAAAGATGTCCATGTGACGATAACCGACGGAAAAGTTAACAAATAATTTTGTTAGAAATAAACAAATCAATTACCTCCGAGAATATCGAACCATTATAAATGTAAGTTACATCCATACAAAATAAATTATATATAAAGGCATTGACATATCGGAGATAATCCTACATAAGTTTTCCGATAATTTAAGTTAAAATTTTTTTTTATGAAGTATAAAAAATCCAAATCATTAATACCATAGAAAATGAGGAAGATTTTTATAAATTTGGGAAATTAACAGAAATTTCCATAGCCTTCTAAAATCAATAATTATCAAAAATTTGGATTTGTTAAAAGGTTAAAAAGATGGCAGGCAAAACAAATTTCCGAGGAACAGAAGAATAGTTTATTCGAATATAGAAACTTTTTAATAATAAATTTTTGTTTTAAATTAATCGGACTTACATTTATTAGAAAATAATTCCATTAATTTACATAAATTGGCATAAATTCCTAAAAACCTAAAAAAACTAATTAAAACTAAATTTATAATAAATGATGATGAAAAGTATTATTTAAGAGCTTGAATAATGATCTCATAAATATACGAGATCACAATCCAAGCCCTAAAATATACTTTATTAAAAAAATTACCTGCGAGCCATTTTAAAAATGGCTAATTCATAAACAACCATAATTGTAATTAGTTGTTCATTTAAACTTCTATTATAGAAGTTTTAAATGAATTGAATCAGGTGTACTATCCGACTACCGCTATTGTGTGCACACAGAGTCACGGCGATCCTACAATGCACACCGAGAATATTGTATACCTTGGCATTTCTGACCACGATCGATGAATTATTCCTTACGCAAACAACCAGAGCTTCATCGACATGATAGCGGTGAGAGCGAACGGTGCATCATCCAAATAAACACACAGGTACTGCCAAAATTAAACTTATGTAAGGATAAGTCCTGACAAATTTTTCTACCCGGGAGCATACTAACTAGTATAAGATCTACCAACAGCTCAATAGTGACAGTTGTTTTCTGAAAAATTAAAATGCATCGTCAATCTGAACAAGTGGATGAGAATACTTCTGCTAAGATTCCGAAGGGAGACATAATTTTAAAGCCAAGATCTGACAACGGACTCCAAATCGGTATGTCACGACATTAGTAATTAAATATTTCAGGATTGGAAAAATCCGTATCTCGTACAGTTCATTAAACTGATTTATTTTATTCTAAGTAATTATAATTTGAGTTAATTTATTTTACTTTTACCATATTGAAAACCCAATTTGTAGAAAAGTTAATTTGAAAAAAAATGTATTTCTTTTTGTGTTAGAAGTTTTCTACAGTATCAAATTCATTTTTAAAATAGAAATATAGGGTAATTAAATTGAAAGATTGATTTTCGAACAGAATAATAACGTCAAACTTGTTGGGTTGATAATAGCGTTAATGATCTCGGATCTCCTCTTCATTGCGGCTGGGTCGGGTAGGACGACATTTCCCCTAAAGCACGCTTAAGTCGACCCTGGTAGTAGAAAACGACCTCCTATCAAACAGTGTTTTTAGCAATGATAATAGAGATGAAATACGCAAAGGTACAATTGAAAGACGACATCACACCACATGAGTCCGACTGTGTGCTGAGTTTTTTTTTGGAAGAAGGTCGAGCAAATAACTCAGGAAAATAACCGATGAAGTGCACAACATCCTTTGCTGACAAGCGTTTGACTAGATAGTTAAAAAATTGATGACCACGCACATTGCATAAATATATTGAAACTGTTTTCGTTTAGACGATTCATGGATCGATGAATCCCGGGTCACCATACTTTTCCCCGCACATGTGGCAAATCGTTGCCGTCAAGCTATGTGGGATGCGGGATTCACCGTATCCCAGGTCAGAGAATCCAGATCCGGCCAGAGAAATCGGTGGTCAAGCTGAGTTCCTCCTCGTTCGTTTTGAGGAACATCAGCGGCAAACTGATATTCAAGTAGATCAAGCCAGGCGTTACCTCGCTAACGTAAATGAGGACATCGCAGAGGGTAGGATCGCCAGTACGGACGGATACTCTCCGCCGTACAACACGTGATTCAACCTCGATGACGAGAGGCTAAACACCAAAGCTATGGCCATTAATGTAGTTGCCCCGAGGAAGATCCTTCCTTGTAATATGAGAAGGAATGAAGGGCCAGCCGAAGGACACTGTGAACATCCCTACGCTCGGACGGCCCCGAAACCGAATACCTATGAGCATCATCGGAAAACTCATTATGATAATTATCGACACTAAAACATTTCGGATGATCATGAGAGCCTTAGTTAAATGAACTTTTAAATAAAACATTTTAGTTGACTTTGAGTACTTGTTTAATTTAAATCCTACAACAAGAGTTGGACCACGCGCGCAAAATCAACAAAAGTTTTTACGAGCAAATCTTACAGCTGACAAAGGAAGTACAACAAATTAAAGCTACTTGGGTAGAGCCGAAGAAGGTAAAAACGCTCTACCAGAAGATAACCGCGGCACAAAAGGGCTGGTCGCAGGAGAAACAAATCAACCAGAACCTGAGGACACAAATAAGGGGTCTGGAAGTGGCAGTGTCAGCCTGTCAAGAAGGTACAGCGGTGACGTATCCCCTCGTCTTCGCCCCTGCTCAACTAGCGTATAGAGATACAATAACGGCTCCGAAGACTACCCCAAAGCCCAGCATCCATCGACCGGGGAGAAAAGAACGAGCCAAGCGTCGAGCTGCTTGACCATAGGCTAATGTGTAATGGATATCCTCGAATACATTTTTTTCCCGTTTAATTGTTTTTCTATTATTTCGGTGGTCACTTGAAATAGCATAACGTTAGTACACACGAGAATAAATAACGAAAGTCCAGTAGTTAATTTACAGATTGTGTAAGACCAAACAGATAAGGATGGGACAGAGTGAATAAAGCACACGCATGCATTCCAACGGTAGTGTGTTGAACCCAGCTTGAGGTCGAGCTAGAGTAGTTCCTCTGTGTCGCTCACCTTTGGCGACTTCAAAACCCATGGTTACATTACCAACGTTGCCTAGCAACGGGTAACCACTGGGCACAGTAAACATTTTAACATCTGGGGTCGAGATTGTCAAAACCATAAATCTCACAATAATATTGCAAAATAATCGAACCGATAAATAGAGTTAAATGTATTTCAAAGAGTAAGTGAAAAATTTTAAAATGTACTGAATTTTGTTTGCCCAGTATTGCCTTATATACCACAATTTTCGGTGTGTGTATTTTGATGCGGTAAAACAAGGAATTTTAATTTTTTTAATTATTTTTTCTAATTTTTTGATTTTATTATTATTTTTTCAAGTTTTGGATGTTAGAACTAGATTTATTTTATAATTATTTTATTTTTTCTTTTAATTTTTATAATTTTCTTTCTAAATTTAATATTTAGATTTACCGCTCACACGTATATAGGCATTACCGTGCTGGCCAAACAAATTAAGGGCTCTAGTCAGTTTTTTACCAACATTGCGATGACTGGAAATCCTGGCCATCTTCGCCAAGAATGCAGAAACCGCGAAAGCGTGAGATTTTGGAACTGTGATAATTTGGGGACACATCAAAACGATGCTCAAATCGGTTCTCGGGAAACGCTTTGGGTAGAACTGCAGCGCCAGCAGTTTCTCACTAAAATCCGGAGTGGCACAAGTCTTGGTAGAAGTGGAAGTAGATGGGAAGCCGTGTATTGGACTTGTCGACAATGGGAGTTTTCAAACAATATTTTCCAGAAGATTCGCTAAAAATGCAGTCGAACCGAGAAACATACTTACAGTAGACGCACGGAGAGCTATTGTGTTCTATTTCAATTCGGGAACATTCCAAACAATTAAAATGTTTAATTTTAGGAAACCTCATTAGTGATATAGATTTATTTATTGGCCTGTATGCGATCAGTCTCTTTGACGGTGTTACGGTTACGGATAACGGTGTGCAAATCGGTATATGCTCGGATGTACTCGATGTGTCATTGGATCAAATTATGTAAGAAAAGGATGATTATTAAGCCGTATTTGATGGAAAGCACTGCACCATAGCTTGGCACTGGAAAGACAAGCCGATTGTTTTAAAATATCGCATTGCAGAATATAACATAAAACCAAAAATTCGCGAAAATTACAAGAAAGCTGGTTAGATGGATTTCAAAAGGGTGGCTCGTTTCAGCGATTCAAGATCACAATTGTGGTATCGTGCCCCTTATTGTTGTTGAGTAGGAAAACAAATGCAAGGCTCGACCAGTTTTAGATTTTCATGAATTGAATCTCGAAACCTTGAGTCAAACAAGTGACAGTGGAATTTGTGGTGAGAAATGGCGGCAAATGGGAAAAAGGGTTGGCCATGCTGGAACCCAAAGGTTTTCTAGGTATTAGCAGTCAGAACAATATGACTCATCTTTTACTGGAAACCGCCTATTGGAATACATTTCCTACATCATTTTTGACTGGTATCCAATCATTCTATATATTGTTCGCGCATCTGGTTGGATTTCCTTGAAAATAATCTCGAAAATCTTATGTCGTTTACCCATCAGGTACCCATCAATATTATATTGTTGTTTATTGGTACTGCTGGACAGGAGCTTGGTAGGATCAATGTGCAATCTGATCTCTGATATCATTCCAGATAGTTTCTCTTAATTTAAGCTGAAAGTTCTCTCTTTTAAACTTCTCCAATTGCTCCGAAATCTCTGCATATTGTGATTTTAGAGATTCGTTATGTTGTGTTAGCATCTTGGCTTGCTGTGGCCGCGCCCAAGTCTCTTCCATTCTGCAGCATCATCGGATCATCGATTCAGCTTACTGACTTTGTTCCCGTGCCTTGTCATGGTAGTACGTCTAAACTTCTCAACTTTCAAAGTTTTAGTTTGATTCGCTTGCACTAAAATTATTTACATGATTTAAATTCAAATTGATACTCAGTTTGGGAATGATGCATGGAATGATAGCGAAAATTTGTGAGCCCTACTGAGGTGTAACGTATACATTCTCATGGAAAATAAATTTGGTCTTAAAATATTTTAATAGTCAATTTTCATCATTTTTAGTTATTTCTCCTTTAATTTATTATACGGTAAAGATACCTGTTGAATAGTTTAAGACCAAATTACAATTATTCTTAAAAATATTTTTTCCAGTTCTACTTTAAATCACAAAAATTCGATAAAAAATTATCAAAATAAACAAAAAAAAACAATTTTTAATTTTTTTCTATTTTTTGTCGCCTGTGGAAGAAATTTGTTCAATTTTAAACCACTAGTCGGGTAAGAGTTTACAATTATCGATTTTATTCATTTAATTATTGTTCGATTTTTAGAAGTTTCCTTTTTTAGTAGAAATTCTAGTGGAAAACATTTGGTTTTGGATAAAACCATACCCAAAATGTGTGGAATTTCTTATGAACTTCTTTTCAAAAGGTAGGAAGTTTATTTGTTATATTAATAAAAGTTTCCTGCTAATCGTTATGTTTTTACTTCAGTAATAAACTTAAATTATGATTTATAGAAGTTCATAAAATTTTCCGTTTAAAAGAAATCTAAAATTTTTATTTATATAAAATTTAGTTTTGGTTATTTCTTGATTTTTGAGTCTTCCATCTCATTATAGTATTGGTGGGTTTCTGGGTGTTGATATTTTGAAACTATTACTCAGACTGTACTATTACTCAGAAACTATTACTCATGTTGTTACTCAGACAACCCCATACAAATGTGTTTTGCTTACCACTCGGGACCCGTCGCTAAGCAACGTTGGAATTGTGTTCGAGTGGGTAGATCGTCCGCAAAAAGTGAGCGCTATTGCTAATGCTATAATTGACCGAACGATCTCTGGGTCCAACGAGCTGTCGATAGAAGACCTGGGCTCGCTTTCGATTTTTTAGGTCCCTTCATACCGTTACTTTCATCATTCATATCCATGATTCTCGGGTAAACTTCTTATTCACACATTTCAATGCCCTCATACCACTTTCTGCGATTTAACACTTATCAAATTCTCTAAATAACATTTAAGCAACAACAATTATATTTCATAAAAAAAACAACACATTTCGATATGTCAATTACGTGCCATTGGATACTCGAGCGGCTCGGAGCTTAGCTCGTTCTTTACGCCCGGGCCTGTAGCCGCTGGACTTCAGCGTGATCTTCGGGCCTGCTGTTGCCTCTCTGTACGCCAGTTGAGCAGGAGCGAAGACGAGGGGATATGTCACTGCCGCTCCCTCTTGGCAGGCTGACACTGCCACCTCAAGCCCCCTTATCTGAGTCCTCAGGTTTTGATTGATTTGTCTTTCTTCTGTCAAGCCCTTTTGCGCGGCCGTGAGCCTTTGATAGAGCGACTGTACCTTCTTCAACTCTATCCATGTGGCTTTTATTTGCTGGACTTCTTCTGATAACTGGATGATTTGTTCGTAGAAACTCTAATTAATTTTACGCGCGTGTGTTAACTCCTGATGCAGAACTTTCAGTGATTCCATATCTATAAAAGGTGAAATTAAACTCTTGTCCATTAGTCTTAATTCAATTAACTAAATCATACAAGTTTTATTATCAATAAAATAATTTTTGAAGAGTAAGAAATCGAATACAAACTGAGCGTTATCGTTGATTTGTATAGTTCGTAGTCAAATCTCTAGTGGAAACGATGGGTTCAGTGATACTCATCGACGTTTCCTTCTAGAGTCTGCCGAGCATAAAGGTGTTCACGATATACGTAGATCGGTCTTGCTGTCCTTCTCGTGTGGCTGGGAAGGGTCTTTTGGGGCACGACAACATTGATGCTCGTGGATCTAGCGTTCGACCGTTCGTCATCCAGGTGGAGAGAGGAGTGGTGCGGCGGTGTGTAGTCGTCGGTACAAGCAATTCTACCGGCAGCGATATCTTCCTCCACATTTGCAAGGTATAGCCTGGCTCTGGCTACTTGAAGGTTGGCCTGGTGCTGATGTTCCTCGAGACGAGAGAGGAGGAACACCGCATGTTCGCGAATTTCCTGGGCCGGGTTTCGGCCGATTCTCGTTTTATCGCTACGAATGGCAGCTCAACATCTTCCGTTTGTCGTAGTGTATCCAATCGGGACTCTCTCGGCTGGGATACGGTAAAGCCCGCATCCCACATGGCGTGTCGCCATCGATCAGCGGCCTGTGAGGGAAATCGGATAATGACTCTCGATTCACCTGAACAAGATTCGATTAAATTAATCATTCAAATTTTCTGGGCCGTCTGGCCGTTCGATAACTGTTTGGTTGTGCGTCGATTAGCGTCTCAAGTGTTTCGCGGTTTACTTCCAATGTCTCATTGTTTCCAGTTGTTATAAAGTGATGACATGACCCCTTTTGGACACTTCTAATTAGAACTAATTTAAAGTAAATAATTATATTCACTAGGAGATGGTGAATTAAGTTTAACCACCCACTAACTAAAACATGCTTGAACTAATTATTAATCTTACGATGACGTTTTCCAAAATTTTTCCTGGCTAATAAATCCAGTGTTCCTTGTCTTAACCCCTTAAGTTGTTTAAATTAATTAGTTGGCTATTTTTCGATATGTGACGAAATTACTTTCACCAAAGCTGAGTACAACTTTAGCCCTTAAGTTGTTTAAATTAATTAGTTGGCTATTTTTCGATATGTGACGAAATTACTTTCACCAAAGCTGAGTACAACTTTAGCCCGAAAATTTCTACATAATTATTCTTTAGCTTACATGAATGATGCAATTTAGAATACCTATATTGACTGGCGCGAATATTTCATCCTTTAAGTCATTTCATTCATATCTAATCCCAATTCTATTCATCAATACTACCTACTTAAATCATCTTAATAATACACTTATATACATTTGACACTGACATCTGAATTATGTTGGGCCAGCACACCAATAGCCTTGAGAATTGTTTAAATGTATCAGTAATACAACACGAAAACCTAGCACCAAGATAACTTAAAATATAATATACAACACCAATTAAACATTTTAAAATCTAAGAGAATATAAATAAATATAAAATCAAAAACATAAAAGTAAAATAAAATAAATACAAAATGCATCAAGAACCGCACGAAATTTACATAAAAAATAACATAATAACAAGAAAATTCGACCGTAAAATGACCATTTATATAAAATTAAAAATTAATGAATTAAATGAATAAAAATAAAATATTTTTGGATGAATAAATTTAATTAAAAATGTTAAAAATAAATTACCAATTTAAATTAATAAATAAATAAAAATTTAATGTAGATAACATAAATAATTTCAAGGTCGAATTTTGTTTAATCGCAATAAAACTAACACGCAAGGTTAAGGCCAAATTATAGGTATATATACTGATATGATTTGACAAATATCTAATCTTAATTTTCAGCATTGATTTTAAAGCGTATTTTGACACTGGTTGTCAACAGTTTTAATTTGAATTAGTATATTTATGAATTTTTATAGATGTATTCGATTTATTTAGGAAGTTTAATTCAATGGCTTTTTAATTTGGATGGATTTATGAATTTTTATGAATGTATCCGATTTATTTAGGAAGTTTAATTCAATGGGTTTTTAATTTGGATGGATGTATTTATGAATTTTAATGGATGTGTCCGGTAATTTAATTTTGGTTTTAATAAATTATTATAATGCTTAAATTTTTTTTCTAATTGTCGAAATTTTTCCGGCCCACAGCCAAAGACACATCACAAGTTAATAAAATCATATACAGTATTCAGATTCGTGTAAGTGCGTGGAATACCGCCGATGATCTGTGCCCGTGAAGACCCGGCGTGCGGAACGCAGGGATCGGAACGTCAATATTATCCGTACATAGGAGAAATTGGAGGGTAAATGAGTAGCCCTTTGGCTGCTTCTTCATCATCCGTTTCCTGTAAAATTGACATAAATTTTTAACAACAATCGGCTCAAAATCTCTAACACCGAGTAGTCCAGTGGGCACTCATTAACTATGAAATGAACATACATAGATCTTAAGGACAAAGAGAGGGAACGGGTATCGGGAAAAATTGCGAAATCGTTGCAACAGTTAAAATGAATAGCCATCGGAAAAAGATTAATCCGAACGACCAAAATCATGAAAAATAATGTTTTTAAATAAGAATTAAAATAATTAATTTGAGTTGAGGCGGAAAATATGGGCGGGACGCTGCTCAAATTTTCCGAACTAATTCAAATACTTAACAAAAATAGTAACGTAAAAATGGAACGTGTAAAATAAGGGCGGAACACTACTCAAATTTTCCGAGTCAATGAAAATACTTTGTCGAAAACGGTAGAATAGGGATGAACCGTAAAATAAGGGCGGAACGCTGCTAAAATTTTCGAATTTACAAAAATACTTTATCAAAAACCGAAAAATACAGATGGATTACGGCTAATGTTGTATACCAATAAAAAATTTTAACGCTGAAGAATAAGGACGGATCCCTACAAAATCTTAATAATAATAACGATAATGATAAGGGTAACGATAATTATAATAATAACAATAATAATAATAATAATAATAATAATAATAATAATAATAATAATAATAATAATAATAATAATAATAATAATAATAATAATAACAATAATAATAATAATAAATAATAATAATAATAATAATAATAATAATAATAATAATATTAATAATAATAATAATAATAATAATAATAATAATAATAATAATGATAATAATAATGAGGATAATAATTATGATAATAGTAATAGTAGTAATAATCATAGTGGTAATAACAATAAATATAATGGCAGTTATAGTAATAAAAATAATAATAAAGGTAATACATATAATAGCAACAATGATAATGCTAGTAATAATAATAGGGAACATTGTAGTTATGATAGGGATAAGAGTAATAGAACTAGTGTGTGAATACTTAACATAACCAGGGGTGTACCGACCAAAGAATAATCTTCGACATGGACAACGATAAGAAGGACTATGGGAATGGACATAACAATGAATGATATGAGAGTATAGATTAACATTTGAAAGAGATAGGAGAATAATGGGACCTAAGAATCAAAAGCGAGCACAGGTCTTCTATCGAGAGCTCGTTGGACCCAGAGATCGTTCGGTCAATTATAGAATTAGCAATAACGCTCACTTTTTGCGGACGATCTACCCACTCGAACACAGTTCCAACGTTGCTTAGCAACGGGTGCCAAGTGGTAAGCGAATAATAGTTGTATGGGGTACCTGGGTAACAACCATATAGTTTCAAAATATCAAAACGCAGAAACGCACCAATTACCATGCCTTATTTAACATTATTTACCTACGATATCCGTCGTTACTACCGAACTGGTTAAGTAAAAATTAAAATCGAGAATTTGCTTATCAGATTAACATTCGTGAAAATACTCGTTAGGCAAGTTTTAAATCGCAAATTTGTTTATCGTAGAGTAAATAAAGTTCGTGATAATACTTGTTAAGTGGAATTAAAGTCAGAAATTCGTTCATCGGATAATAAATAATGTTCTTGAAAAAATACCTGCTAAGTGAATCAAAAATTCGTTTATCGAATAATAATTAACATTCATAAAAATACTTACTACGTGAAATTAAAAAATCATAATTTCGTTTATTGAATATGAATTAATATTCAGAAAATTGTACTTGTTAAATGAAATTTAAAAATCAAAAACTCATCTATCGAATAATAATTAATGCTTATGAAGAATAAGTCAAATTAGTTTAATATATTTTAGATATCTAGTTTAGTGATAACCTGAGAGTGGAGGGGTCATCGAAATCAATGAAACATTACATCATCAGAAAAGGTTTGAGTTACAGTATTCCAACAAATCCTTCTCGAAAAATAACACATTTTTGAACTCGGTTCGGCACTGGAATGGTCTCTCCCTTACTGGCGGATTGCGAGAAAATCGAAGTATCTCTGAGAAATTTTGCATATTACGGACTATAGTCGTCGGAAATGGGTACGATATCTGTTACGTTCTCGACTGGTTCTACGGCATGGTGACTCCGAGTCGGGGCTTTGTATGACAAAAAATAACTCAGATAAAACCCTGATCCTCTCAGTATCATATTTTATGTTTGGTAACTCGTTGTAGCTATCGGCATTCTTAGCGTTAGGGTTAATGCGGCGAACTTCCTGTCTAGTGCTCTTATGGATTAATGATGAAATTCACAGAAAACAAAATTTACCTAAAATTCGAGATCCTGGATTCAGATCTATGTCCTCGTCTGGTATCCTGGCCGTCGTGTTCCTATCGGTGTGATTCAATTGGCGATACATTTTGAAACTTTTACAATTTAACTGTCAATCCGAATCATCGGGATTCCTTATGTAGTCTGGTGGCGATGTGTGCATACCGGTTTTAAGTTAAACTAATTTGGCTTACGCAGTGAGTGTGCATGGTAAAGGTCACACTGACTAGCAGTGTCAAGGAATTCGTTTGTATGGCGAGTGTGTATGCCATCCAAATCGGGTGTGCCGATTCCGTTTAGTCGTGTATTATCAAGCAGGAGAGATTTTTCACATCGATCGATTCAGCGGTAAAAGTCAAGTCGTAGATATATAGTAGGCTTCCGATTTGCACTGGTGTTATTTTATTAAATCAATTTTTATTTTCCGTTAGATTTATTCGGACTTTCTCGCCGACTTATTCTGGTTGAGTCGATTTCGATTACAGGGATTACTCGAGAATTAAATTAAGTAAATCTTAAATTGGATAATTTTAGGACTTCAATTCCTAGCGGCCAATGTTGGATGAAAACGGATACTCCTATGATTTTGAATTTAGGATGGAGTTAAATGTTTTTAAATAAATATTCTTCAAGTTGTTGTTTGTAATTGAATTTTCGTTTATGCTGGGTAAGGACGGTATATTATTTTATTTTTTTCTTTAGTTTAGTGCGTGGAAACGTTTGTTGGCGTATCTATACCTATTTACTTTAGTGGCTTCTCATAACGAGGTTAGTAGTTACGTGGAAATTAGTAGGATCTTTTTATCACTGATGTTAGTAGACGATTATTTCCCAGGATTTTACCAATTATTTATAAGTAGATTGTTGGAAATTTACATTAAGGTCGATGCCGTATGATTTGGGGTTCTTAACTAGTTTCGAACTTCTCACTCGTTATTCCCTATTGATTTTTATCGACTTAAATTCAAACCGTTGATTTTATTTCATAATATAGTGGACGATTACAGTATTTATATTATTTATTGCTCATTGAATTTTTCTGATTGTTGCGGTAGGATGTTAATTCTAGCTTGAAAATAATGTGGTGGAAAATCAAAATGCTTTTATTCTTCGCGACTGATTAATTTTATTGATTTTGATTCAAACGTTAATTTCAATTTTAAGGTAGAGGGATGGAGAACTATAACATTTACGTCTCAAGTGAATTAACTATATTATTTAAATCTCTTGCTCTCAACTAATTCTATTGATTTTTAAAAGTTATCTCGGAAGTTCGTAGTGATGAGCTTTTTCTTTTATCTATTATTTTTAAACAACGTGATTCGCTTTCAATATTATTTTGGAGGTTACTGCAATTTCTAACTTTAATTCAAGAGGTTTTATTGCATTTAAGTCCTCTATCCGGAGTTTATCATAACTATCTTATTTTCTCTTTACTTTGAGTGCTTACAATGTCTTTGGGGGCTTACATTCGAAGTTGTAACAGCCGCGTTTATTCAAGTAGTTTTATCGACTCGCGACATGATATTAGGGATTTATAAAAAAAAACGAGGGTTTATAACCACTACTTTATTGGCTTTTGTGCAAAACAACGTCTCGAAATTTATAATTATATTTCATTTAATCTTTAGTTAAAATACACCTATTGAGTTCATAACAACGATTTCATTTTTCCATTTCCCCGTTACCTTTCCCTTGGTTGACCTTAGGCGCACTGTGTTCATATTATAATTAATGAGTGACCACTGGACTACTCGTGTGATGATTTTGAGCCGTATGTGAATATAATTTAGGTCGAGTTTATGGAAATTGGGAGACGAGGAAACGGCCAAAAGACTATTTCCCCTTCCCCCTCTTCCCCTATACGGAATGATATTGACGTTCCAGCTCCTGTGTTCCTCACGCCGGAGCCTTCACGGACACGAATCATTGGCGATATTCCACGCACTTACACGATTACGAATTGTATGTCGGATTTTAATATCTTGTAGTGTTTTTCGGCTGTAGGCCGGAAAAATTTCGACAATATAAAACTAAAATTTGATGCTATTTAAATATTTTATTAAAATATAATTTACCCGATACATTCATCATAAATATAATCATAAATACACCGCTTTCCCCACGCCGACATCCAAGAAGAGCTCAATTGAGGTTGCGAGGATGCGACGTGGAGAGAGTTCTGAACAACACTCCCACTTACATTGGTTTCAAGATTTGAAAAACGATTCGTAAAATGATTCAACGATTCTAAACTGCTTTCAAGTTTATGAAAAACTAATTAAAATTGTGTAAAAATGAATCGGTATATATACCTATTGTACGACCCTAACCTTGCGTGTTCTTTTTGATTTAGTAAAACAAATTTTGACCTTGGAATTTTCTGGTATATTCTAATCTTTAATTTTATTATTTTGAAATTTTATTTGACAATTTTGAATTTTGAATTGAATTATTTCTAATTCGAATTATTTGATTTTTTATTTCATTTTCATGAAATTTCGTATTTTTTGATAAATTGTCAAATTTCGGTCAAATTGTGGGTTTTCGTGTTATGTTTGTCTCTATTTCGTGAGGATCTTGTTGCGCTTTGTTATTATTTTAATTTATTTTTGTGTTTTATAATTTTATATTTGATTGTTTTTTTTCTCGCATTTGATAGGGTTAATTGGTGTTTTAATAGGTTTGAGTTTAAATCTGCATGTTATATTTGCATGTGTGTTACCGATTCATTTAAACATTTACAAGGCCGTTTGTGTTCTGGCTCATCAGTAGGGTCATTTTTTTAAAGCCGGAATCTCTTTTATGTCAGTATTTCTGATCTCGTCGAGGGAATAGACTCATAAATAATAATGGTTAATTTTGTTGGGCCAGAACGTAAACGGCCTTGAAGAATGTTTAAATGGATCAGAAACACACATGCAAACATAACATGCAGATTTAAATAAATCAGGAAACACCAATTAAACCGTATAAAATCTGAGAAGTAAAAGAATTAAATATAAATTAATAAACATAAAAATAAATTAAAATAATAACAAAATGCACCAAGATCCGCACGATACCTACACAAATACAACAAGAAAACACAACAAATTCGACCAAACTGGAAAATTAATAAAATTTCATTAAAATGACAATTTAATCGAAAATTTTGAATTAGTAATAATTCAATAAAAATTCTAAATAAAAAATTATAAAAATAAATCAAAAAATATTAAAATCAAAGAATAGAATTTACTAGAAAATAACAAGGTCGAATTTTGTTTTACTGCATCAAATTTCACATGCGAGAAAAATAGGTATATATACTGATCCATTTTCACATTAAAAAACACCGTTTTTCGAAACAAAACCACAAAACCATTTTTTGAAAATTGTTAAAACCATTTTTAGAACTTTGAAAATTGTTTAAAACCATTTTTTGGAAATTAATTTTACTTTCAGCACATTTAGGTGAGAATTATTTATGGTGGAACCCTCTTTCCACGTCGCGTCCGTAGCATCTCTGTAGAGCTCTGCTTGGCGACGACGTGGGGAGAGTGGCATTTTGTTTTATGTTATTTTGATGCAATATGATGATATTTGTTATTTTGGTCAATGAAGGGTAATTTTGTTAAATTGTTGTATAATTAATAAATATTATTAATATACCTAAATTGTTTTACATATATATTTGTTTTATAAATTAAAATGTCGAAATTTTTCCGGCCCACAGCCAATACATAACGCAAGAAAGTAAAATCTACATAGTACAGATGCATGTAAGTGCGTGGAAAATCGCCAATGATATGTACCCGTGAAGACTCAGCGTGAGCAACGCAGCGGTCGTAACGTCAATATTTATCCTTATAGCTGAAGCGAGAAATAAGGAAGGAGTCTCTAACTGCTTCCTCGTTTCTCAATTCAGAAAAATCGACCTAAATTTATATTACATACGGCTTAAACTTATCACACCGAGTAGTCCAGTGGGCACTCAATAAATATAATGTAAACACAAATGCGTCTAGGATCTATTAAAGGGAAAAGGTACGGGGATAAATTAAACTGAAGTCGTTGATATAGCTAACCTGAATTAATAATTTGAATTAATTTGATCATTGGTGTACTAAATTGAATTTATATTTCGAAATAAACTATAAAAATCATTAAATTAAATTACCTTATGGATTAAAAATAAATTGATTACAATTAAATTAAATTGTGGATTTAAAAATAAATTAATTATAAATCCCTCATAGATTAAATTAAATTAGATTATGGATTAAAAGCAAACTGATTACAACTATCTCATTGATTAAATTAAATTAAATTACGGATTAAAAGTAAAATTAGTTACAAATATCTCTTTGATTAAATTAAATAATGGAGTAAAAGTAAACTGATTATAAATATATCATTCAGTAAATTGAACTAATTCGTTATTAGGTAAGAATAGGTAAACCATTAATTAAATTACTACAATCCATTTTTATAAAATTATAAGTAATTCAACAATGTCTCCTAAATTAATTTGATCCATTGATCTAAATAATTACTAAGTGAAAATAACGTTTTGATTTAATTTATATTAATGAAAATAATCATCAAAAGAATTTCGAGCAAATTATAGATTTGAACCAAATTAATCCATTGCTTAAAAAACGAAAGTAACCCGGTGTCAGTAAAGTAAAAATTTTGATCATGAAATTCTTTGGGTAAAGAGAAAGTTAATTTAGTTTAAAGATCAAAACTTATTAAAATAAAGTCTTTTAGTTTTAAAATAAGTTAACAGTAAAGAAACCCATTCAAAGTATTTAGTTAGGAAAATTGGAGTGGCTTGCAGATAAAAATTAATGCATTAAACATTGGTTAAGACTAGGTAAATTTCCACTTATCGATAAAGTGACCCGCTAATCAAGCTGAAGTAATGTGTGGAGAAAGTAGGGCGAAACTACGATTAAAATCAAATTACTATAATTGATAACTACCTGCGGCATAGGATTGAAATGATTCAATAGGTAAATTAAGATCAGGTACCAAATTAAATCCAAACCGAGCGTGTTTAGTAATTAAAATAATAACAATATCTTCCCCACCTCTCATGTAATTAAGCGATGTTCAGCATAAAAATCCAAAGAAAATCGGTTAACTTTAGAATGAAATTTGAATAGTCTAAATAATTCAGTAAAAATTAAAATTAAAAATTCGAATAAAATGGATAAGAATTTATTGCATTGAAATCACCACGAATCTCCGTCCCAACAATAAATCCACCCGCTAGTATAACGCCCACTTGTCCTTAAAACTTCCTTCATAACTGCCATTATTAATTCCCACTAGTCAGCCTTCACGATGCGATCAGAATTCCGGTAACGTGTGAATCGAAAAACAGCACCCAGATAATCGCCACGAATAACTCCCCAAACGCGATAACTGCATTGATGTAAAATCATAAACCACTCGATAGTCAAAATAAAACTCACTGTCCCCATAGAGTAATCCTTGAACCCATGCTACAGCCGCACTAACTCCCATAGTATAAAGATCACCCGAATGTACCAAACTAGATTCGAATTCCTACCTGTAGTAACTCCAAGTTTCGTCCTCTAAAAAGATAAATGATTTAGATTCGAATAATAAATTAATAAACCTGAATTGAAATTCATAGTAAATCCGTTACAATCAAATACCCGGCACAAAGGGCGAACCGATGTCGCCATTAGGAGTACACGGATTCCGAAATCTCGCCGAATGTCGACGGCGATGTCGTGTGTGAACATCCTGTTCGACATTAACGGATGACGAATGCGTCAACAATTAGTTCACTTTGAAAAATAGTAAAATTATGTAGATGCGAGTAATCGTTCCAATTTGATTAATAATTGAATTCATAAATGCACTAATAATCATTCCAATTTGAAAAATAAATAGAATCATAAATGCGCAAATAATCGTTGCAATTTGGCAAATAATTAAAATTATTAACACGCAAAAGATCATAGATAATCCAAACCATACAGCAGAGGAACCGAGTACAGATCAATAAGACCCCGCTGTACGATAAACGCAGATAGATTCTTTTCCGAAATGATAACGTATTAAAGGATGAACGACCTAAATCCAACATAGAGAAACCATAGAAATCGCCCGAACACACAAACCTATACATCTCATCGCCATAATTCTTATGATTCCAGTTCAGATATCCAGTCTTCCGAACATTAACTTAATCAATCGATGTACCCCTGAAATTAACCGGCGATTTAAGATTATATGAACCTATGACTATTGATTAAACGTTCATATACTAGTAAATTGTGTGAGAGTGTATTACATTAACTCATTTCAGAAGAACTCATGCTCCCAAATTGGATTTCAGCACAAGAGGCCGATGAATGGCGCCGAGCCTGGAAATGAGCGCGCCCGTCAATGACTCTCGAGGAGCCACGTCCAAAGAGATCATGCCCAACTCTATGGCAAATCCTAGGCCGGGGGAACGACCCCCACCAACCCGAAGAAGAACAGTACCCTGCCGAGGAGATCATCGATCATACGCGAAGTCTCCTTGCGCAGTGGGAGAAGATCCAGGAAGAGGTCGATTTGCACGTTGTGAAGGCGAGGATGTACCTCGCCAACGTTGAAGAGGACATCCTCGTCGGGCGCATCGCGGAAACGTACCCGGCTCGACCGGCACGCAACACTCGACGACCAGTGCCCATCATCCCCGGTTACTCCCCGGAAGAAGGAGTCAGGAAGTTCCTTGAAGAGTCCTGAACCTCCAGGCACAATCGTAACTAACATTTTACCCTAGTGATGTTATTAATGATAAATTATAATGAGTTGTTCATCTTAAAACTTTTGTTTTAAATAAATTTCCCTTCTACAACTATGTTTGAAATAATTAGAATTCTCCACATTAAACAAGGTTAATCTGAATATTTTTATTTGTAGTAATGTCGGTCCTGAAACTAATGCAAAGCGAACTAGACCGTGCGAGGCAGACAAATGCAGAGCTTCTCAGTCAGATACTGCAATTAACTCGCGAGGTGCAGCAGATCAAAGCGACCTGGTCCGACCCCAAACGGACGAAGATACTCTATCATCGACTCACTGCAACTCAAAAGGGCTGGGCTGAAGAACGCCAGCTAAATCAGAATCTTCGCACACAGATCAGGGGCTTAGAGGTTGCCCTAGCAGCCTGTCGGGAAGGGGAAGCGGTAGCGTATCCGCTCGTCTTCGCCCCTTCCCAACTACCGAGTCAACGTACCGTTGATGGCGCCGCACCAAGCTCAAAGTCGACAGCCATTCAACCAACCATCCGCCGGCCGGGACGTAAGGAACGGGCCCGCCGCCGAGCCGCACAAGCATCAAGTCGATCGAATTAACTTATCATCGTTATACATGTTCTTTGTCCATTAAATAAATCAGCACTTATGTATTCAGTCATAGTGGGTTAGACGCGAACTCATCTACGCTAATCAGTCTGTATTTCCATATAAGGGACCAAGCAAAGCGAGCATAGGTCTTCCATCGACAGCTCGTGAACCCGAGGATTGTCCGAGCAATTATAGTATTAGCAGTAACACTCAATTTTTGCGGGCAATCCACCACTTGAACACATTACCAACGTTGCCTAGCAACGGGTGCCAAGTGGCGGTTAGCATCTTTTTGTATGGCGTTACGAGGGCAACTAGAAGGATAGGCAAGATTTGAAACCCTGTAACCCACCAATTTATTCAAAATTATATAATAATTAAAAGTAATAAATAAAATGGAAACCGCTAAAATGTTTTTGGTAGAAAATTAGTTTTTTTGTATCAAAATAACTTTATATCCCTTTATTTTATTTTAAAGAATAAATTTATTATTTTTTAAAGTCGCTAAGAAATATTTATGTACAATTTGAAATTTCAATAAATGTGTAAATGATGTAATTGAATTTAATTTCAAATAGAAAAAAATTCCTAACTACTTTATTTATAAAATCTTTGAAGCTAATGTTATAATTTAAAATGCGGTGTTTAAATATGTAAAGATTTATTTATAATAATCATTTGTAATCTTCGCTTCTCAATTTAATCATGTTCTGTAAAAGAATTTTAAATTCAACATTATTTATTACAAATAGAAAATATTCTACAAATTTAAAACATTGCGGTATTGAAATCTTAAGAAATCCTCGTATAAATCGAGGTACTGCGTTTACACTAAGAGAGCGTCAATTATTGGGGCTACAAGGCTTATTACCTCCAATTGAGTCTCCACAAGCTAATCAAGTTGTTCGAATTCTAGATAATCTTAACAATTCATGTGAAAACGACCTTAGTAGATTTAATTATCTCATGTCTTTGCAAGACAGAAATGAAAATTTATTTTTCAAGGTAATATAAACATTTCTCAAAATCTCGAAATTTTATTTAACTTAGACTGTTATGGAAAATGTTGAATATTGTATGCCTTTAGTATACACTCCTACTGTTGGATTAGCTTGTAAAAACTATGGATTAGTATTTCGTCGGCCTCGGTAAAATAATTAATTTTTTAAATTTAATAATTTTTTTATTTATTTTAAATAAATAGCTAAAATTAGATGACTTGATAAATTTACAGTTAAATGTTCATTTAAGTCATTCATTAATAATTATATTAATAACAAAAACTATAAAAGTATCATATACAATTACTGAATTATAATTAGATTACTATTGAACTCCATAAAATTAACCCATTATGCAATGAAGTGTGTATTAATACTTTTTTAAAGTCATTAATAACTAATACAAAATATAGTATACAAAACTAATTTCTAAGAAACTTGTTCAGGACCAGCGAAACATTAGGGTGCAATCCAAATGTGTTCGCAGCAATAGCCAATATTCACCTGTTCTTTTATATGGAATTACTTGTAGCTAACAAAAATGTAACAGAAAATTTGGATCTTAATGGGAACGTCTGACCTGAATTATACTCCCATCCCTGCTGAGAGTTTCCGATTATATTACCTCTAACCCGAATGATTTTACAAGAACTGCTTTCGACCGACGTCCAATACGTTACCTTCTCTCACTCTGCATCTCTTAAGCTCGTGTTTACACATTTTATTTCTTCATTCGTATCTTAATTTTCTTATTTTTTATTCAAAGATTGTATATGTTTGTTATG
>CM039681.1:13453495-13550261 GCA_022537955.1 Schmidtea mediterranea
ATTATAAAAACTGTTGAGCAATGCTGACTTCAGTGCAAATTAGCCAGCTTATTGATTTGTGATGATTTCTAATATTTTGTCCGAGCAAATAGTAATTAAACACATTAATTGTTGTTGTCATTTGATTACAATTTATCGGTTAATAGACAATTCTGTTATTATCAATTATAAAACGAAACATTTTTGCATTCAATTTCTTGAATTAAGTGCAGAAATTCATCCGAATCCTTCGTTGTTTCTACCATGTTTATTTTTAATTGGATGATCAACTCGTCCAATGATAATGCTGGCAAATTATCTTCCGATACACTTTTATTGATTAAACCAATTTTAATAGTGATTTCTGATTTCGAAACACACATTTGGGACATTCACAAACCGGGTTTATGGTCTTGGCTCGAATGAAAACGTTTATATCAAGTTGCATTATTATTCAACACATTTAAGGATTCACTCGGTCATAAAAACAAAACATTATTCAAATATTTATTATTGAAAACCAAACCAAACCATTACATGGATTGTGGGCCAGTAGATGCCAGGCAATCCCAATATCTGGATGATGTTTATCACTGGTAAATCTGCTTGGGTGTCCGCAGGTCTCCCTGGAATCTATAATGTCACACTCAGTTTGCTTTCTTGTCTTTTTTTTCTTTGTATTTGATCTTGAAGTCTCTCAATATGAATTTGTTCCTTTTGTCCTATGCTCCGAGAAAGCCCACCACAAAGTATTCAACAGTTGTGTAAATGCATGTCTCTTCTAGGATCTCTTTGGCTAGCTCGCGGTATTTATTACATTTCTTGTTCCCCTCGGCTTTTATTGCTTATTTGTCAACGAGGGGGCATTTGATATCTATGATGGTAATTTTGTCGTTCGCTCGACTGACTATATCGGTTTCAGATTCTCCTTTGATTGCACTGGCCTTGTTTGGGTCCCAAAGTTGAGTTATTTCATTTTTTAGGAGTTCCAAAAATGCTTTCTAAACGTTGTTGTGCTTGGCGGTTCCTAATCCGTTTCCATGGTTGCAGAGATTGATCACATGTGTCAATGATACTTATGGGAATCAGTATTTTCTGCATATTGTGTATCCTATTATACCTCGTTGGTTAAGCTGGATTCAAATTTCAGACAAAGTAATTGTATCTTGCCTTATAATGATGCACTTTGTCCAGACCTAGAAACTGATAGTTAACAATTTTCAAACAATATTCAATGAAACGGTATTTCAGCACATTATCACAGTAGAAAGGCACTCTCGATAGAATAATATCAAAAGGGAACCTCCCAATGTCTCAGGGTTTTCCTTACACTTTATAAACTCAATTTAATTTCCTTCAGTACGTTTACATATCTTTGCTGCGAATATTTATGGAAAAGTAGTTTCGTTATTGATTGGGAATTTGGCATTTACTTAGAATACAAATGAGCCAATAGAAATACCACCGACATATTAGCATCAGTGTTCTAATGGCCTTAAAAATGAATCCCTAAAATGAATCACTTATACATTATTCGATAATGAAAAATCGATTTCCAGGCTAGATCTGATCTCATTTTATATTAAAACGCTCAAAAGTACACAGGAAATTTATCAATTTCTTTTATTGGTTGATTTTCTTTGACATTTAAAAGAACATTCTTTCGGAGAGGGAGAAATCAATTTCAGATTATATTGATTATGGGATTTATTTTTCTGTCTTTCAAACCTTTTTTTGCATTTCAGGCTTCAGTAGGCATTGCCAATCTTCTTATAAAGTTAATGATGGAAGATGGAATCAGTGAAACTGAGGCTATTTCCAAAATATTCATGGTCGACTCGAAAGGCTTGTTAGTAAAGGTGCATTCTAACACAACTGCTTTTTTATTCCGGTTTTTCAATATTGAATATTCTAGAATCGATCTAGCGAAAAATTGATTGGACATAAGGTAAAATTTGCACACGATATTCCACACATTGAAGGACTTAGTGAAATTGTGGAAAATATTAAACCGACAGCGCTAATTGGTGAATTTCATTTGATTTACATATTTAAATAGCTAACATTTATTTACTTTGCCGTATTATTTTCTTGGTAAACTACTTTTTAATTTATCAATAATTAGTGGACCTGATTTGACCTTGACTTTAACCACTGACTTCATTTTATATATTATATAGCGATTTATTGGTCCGTAAGGTGATATGTTAAGGGGCAATGGAGTTGGAACAATTTTAATAGGTATTTGGTGTGTTCAATCAGTACCCGGACGAAGTGCTGAAGGAAACTAACAGAAATTGTGTATATTTTAAAATGAGAAAAACAAGCTTATTTATATGCTTTGTTTTTCAATATTAGTTCGATAGTGGTGCACTAAATTTAAATTTAAAAATTTTACTAAAAATTTCATCTTTAAAAAACAAAAAATTCATCTATAAAACCATACTAAAAATTTTATTTAAAAAATTTCATTAATTTATTTAAAAAATTTTACCTCATACAATTTGTCATCTCTAACTTACTTTCAAAATTTTCAACTTTTAAAATTTTACCTTATGTAACCTAACTGCTGACAGTTAATTTAATTTAAAAAAAAATTTTAACTTAAGTAATTAGTCAATCATAACTTTACTTTAGGCACTTTAATTTACTCTGATGTACTTTAATTTACTTAAATTTACTCTAATGTACTTTAATTTACTTTAATTTACTCTAATGTACTTTAATTTACTTTAATGTACTCTAATGTACTTTAATTTATTTAAATTTACTATAATGTACTTTAATTTACTTAAATTTACTCTAATGTACTTTAATTTACTTTAATTTACTCTAATGTACTTTAATTTACTTTAATGTACTCTGATGTACTTTAATTTACTCTAATGTACTTTAATTTACTTTAATTTACTCTAATGTACTTTAATTTATTTAAATTTACTATAATGTACTTTAATGTACTCAAATTTACTTTAATGTACTCTAATGTACTTTAATTTACTCTAATGTACTTTAATTTACTTAAGTTTACTTTAATGTACTCTAATGTAATTTAATTTACTTTAATGTACTTTAAGATTTCATTTTCGTGTTAAAAAATATATAATGAATGTTAATAAAATTATAATAAAGTTAAATTATGGAATGATGAAATTGCTTAATTGTAAATTTACTTTAATGTTTTTTAATTTACTTTAATGTACTCTAATGTACTTTAATTTACTCTAATGTACTTTAATTTACACTAATGTACTTTAATTAACTTTAATGTACTTAAATTTACTAAAATGTACTTTAATATACTCTAATTTACTTTTATTTACTCTAATGTACTTTAATTTACTCTAATTTACTTTAATGTACTTTAATTTACTCTAATGTACTTTAATTTACTTTAATGTACATGAACTTACTTAAATGTACTTTGATTTACTCTAATTTATTTTAATTTATTTTAATTTACTCTAATGTTTATATTGTTATTTTCTTAGTTTTATATAAAAATTCACCATTGGAAGTTATTAATCTCGCTAGCATTACCGTATATTGCATATGTAATTGTTATAAGATTAAAAATTCAGTTGGTAACACCAATAAAAAAAAATATAAAATGGCTTTAAATAGGAGAAGTTTAAAAAATGCTTATTAAATACTAAAACAATATCGTTTTTCTGCCAAATCAGCTATCCCCAGTCCCCAAAAAAAGTTCAAAAATTAATTAATTAACTGTCGCGAGGATAATTAAATCGAAGAGTTAATTTTCGTGTTAAAAAATATATAATGAATGTTAATAAAATTATAATAAATTTAAATAAGTTTAAAAGTTAAATTATGGAATGATGAAATTGCTTGATTGTAAAATTAATATTTAGGAATGTTTGTAATTAAAATATATTAAATATTGATTGAATGTTTGTGTATTAAAATTCGCTATTCAATTGTTAATTCATGTTTTCTAAAATATCCTCAAAAGAAATACTAAAAAACATTTATGATTAAAAACAACTTTAGATCGTTGTTTTAATATTGTTTTGTTTGTAGTTTTTTTGAATAAAGTTTCTGATTAATTATAATTTAGTTTCTAATGAACGTATTAAATTTACGAAATCAAATTGCTAATAAATTTTATTAAATCATATCTAATCGATACAAAAGAAAATTCTAATCTGGATTTGAGAAAAGTAAGGAAAGGGAAAGAAAAGGCTCTAGACACAGTCTCCAATATGTTTATTGTATCAGGCGGTACTAGTTGTCATTGTAGCATTTTTTAGTCAAATCTGGGATTAAGTTATTTTATTTAGTGACTTTTTCTAGTCTAAAATATTGGAAAATTTGAAAAAAATGCATCATTTCCTTCATATTCATTTTTTCAAAACACTCTTAAGTTCATCGATTAAATCTTTCTTTTACTAAAATATTCTTTCTTGCTTAATGAGTCTATTAAACATAAGCTAATTCTAAGGCAATTTTACGCTATTTATTCTTAATTTTTTAAGATAAAGGTTTCAAAAATTATTATTCCAAAATGATTAAATGCAAAAAGCTTGAAGAATTTTTTTAATGTTATCGTGTATTCAACTGTAGATTGAATCTCAAAATTATTTCAATAACAACCAAATTTACAGTTTTTAAGTGTCATTGATCTCATCTACAAAGTCAGAAAATAAATAACAATATGATAAGTCTGTTCAAAAAATGGACAAAAATATTGTGATTATTAGTTTATTTGAATTAGTAGAATCAGAAATTCATAAATTAAAATACAAAGCAAACATAAATATTGTAAAAACCTGTAATTGAGAAAAACAAATAATTTTCATCGATTACGATTTTGAAAGACAGAAAATCTAGTAAAACTCAGATATTTTTTATTCCGTTAAATACGGTATTCGCTCCAGACGTTTTGAGTTATTTGATAATTTCAAACATTTCAACGAATTATTTTTTGACCTAACAAAAAGATAAAAAATATTTAGACAACGCAATTAAAGCTTTTAGTTTTTGCACAAAATGACTTTGTTTAAAATGATTGATCCAAATAAAAAATGTGATAATTTAATTCCTGTAATGCACTTATAATTCTCTCAGTTTCTGAAAACAGCCCCGAAACTCATTTTCCAAAATACTATTAAGTAGCTGTCTCACATTCTTTTGGATATCAGTAGCCTCAAAATATCTTTTTGATTTCTTTAAAATAGCCAAAACTCACAATAAGTGAATGGTCGCAATATAAACCCGAAGCTGCTGTTGTTCATTCGTCAAGATCTGAGACACAAACTTCTCAGAAATCTTTATCGTATCCTATACTTAAAATTATTCCAACTGTTTTTCGACCAATCTACAATTCTCACATTTGTTCGCCTTTCGTTAATATTAAATTTTTTTAAATTTATTTGAATTTATTTAAAATTATTTGAATTTATTCAAAATTATTTGAATTTATTCAAAATTATTTTAATTTATTCAAAATTATTTGAATTTATTCAAAATTATTTGAATTTATTCAAAATTATTTTAATTTATTCAAAATTATTTTAATTTATTCAAAATTATTTTAATTTATTCAAAATTATTTGAATTTATTCAAAATTATTTGAATTTATTCAAAATTATTTGAATTTATTGAAATTTATTTGAATTTATTGAAATTTATTTGAATTTAATCAAAATTATTTGAATTTATTCAAAATTATTTTAATTTATTCAAAATTATTTGAATTTATTCAAAATTATTTGAATTTATTGAAATTTATTTGAATTTATTGAAATTTATTTGAATTTAATCAAAATTATTTGAATTTATTCAAATTTATTTAAATTTATTTGAATTTAATCAAAATTATTTAAATTTACTCGAATTTTATTTTAACGATAATTGCATTCGTAGAAATTTATTCTTTCACAATAATGTTCAAACAAGAATACTGTTGTGAATTCTACACAAATACGTCATCGGCAAATTTGCTCGCAGCTTTTTTAAAATGTTTGTTGATTGAACACAAAAATTTTTCTCTAAGGTTAAAATAAAATGTTAAGGACTCAATAACATTTATCCTTAAATTATACTAATAACTTAAATTCAATTACATTTCCCAATAATATTGAAGAAATCAAATTGACATAATTATTGATTCAAATTGATATTTGATTTATTGATTATGAATAAAAAATAACTGAGCCAAAGAATCTGAAAGACATCATTTCAGTAATCGTACGTGCTATTGCCGCAGTGTGGTAAAATAGACATTAAAAACTTTAAAATTGGTATATCAAATAATTTAGTTGTAAATAATAAATTTTATTGCATTGCATGACATTCACTAATCCGCAATTAAACTCAAATCAATAATTGTTAATATGCAACAATTTAATGTTTTTATCATTATAATATTTATTATTTATTCATTAAACTTGTGAATGAAACATATCGATTCTGTAACTTCAACTTAGGCGCTGCGGCTGTGGGGAAAGTTTTTACCAAAGACATTCTGCATATGATGGCTAAATATAATGAACGTCCTATTATATTTGCTTTGAGTAATCCTGTTGATAGAGCAGAATGTACTGCACAAGAAGCTTACGAATATACCGAAGTATAAGCATTTACTAATCGATTTTCTATTAAATCATTGATATATAGGGAAAATGCTTGTTTTCCAGTGGTTCGCCTTTTGGCCAGGTAACTCTAACAGACGGAAGGACTTTCAAACCAAGCACTGGTCATAATGCATATCTTTTTCCGGGAATCGGATTTGCAGTAACAACCGCTAATATTCAGCCGATTTCAGATGATATATTTGTAGTTGCCGCAAAGGTTTAGTTTCAGATATTAAAGTGAATTAATTATCATGGAAATCAAATCATTTAAATTATCCTCTATATTATTCATATATGCAATGAGTAAAATTAGATTTTTATTAATTAAAGAAATCGTTAATGGCAATCGATAACAATAATATTGAAATTAATCAAGATATATATATAAATTATCTGACATTTTAGTTATTTGTTTTAGATCAACGAAAATCGATAGGATTTTGATCAAAATTTACCCTTACTACAGTTATCATGTGTTGTTTAAATTAGTAGCGCGCGATTTAAAAGATCTAGTTAAACAAATGAAAATCATTGTATTTTGTTAATAATTGATAATAATATTATTTTAGGGGTAATCGTGTTTTGTTTAAATATTTGAAATTTTGAGGCGCATTTTATGAAAAAAATATTTGAAATTTTAATATTTTTTTTAGAAAAATTTGATTGATTAAGAAAATAAAATTTCCCAAAATGATGACTGAATTATGGAGTCATTATCGATTTTTGAAATTTTACAGTTACTCATTGATCTACTCGATAGTTTTCAAATTACTTTCAGTTGTTTGACATGGAATTAAATTCTCTACAAGATTATGAGAAAATTATTGATTTTCAAAATTCTCAGTTTACCAATAACATCAGAAATATTTATTAGGAGATTTTTAGTTTATCAAACTCGGAATTAAATTCTCGACAAAATCATATGTAGCGTTTACAGAATAGTTATTGATTTTTAATCTGAACATAAATAATCAATATTATGCTCAATATAATCGATAATGAATGAGTGGATATTCCTATTTCTTAGTTATTTAGAGATTTTGGCGAGGGTTTTGAAATATGAAATATTATATTTCAATAATATTTCGAATTTGCAAAAACAATAAATTTTTCAAAAATATTGATTTTTTCAAAATGCTTCATTATCTCGATGGCTCAATAATTTTTTAAGTACTTTTATTTGTAAAAAAAGTTATTCGATTTTATTGATTTTCGAAATTCTCAGTTTTCCAATAATATTAAGGATATTTCTCAATGGATATTTGAATGAGAATAAAATTTTCTACAAGATAACATGTGAAGTTATTGATTTTTCGTAGTTTTCAATTTTTCTCAAAATAATCAATATTTTTCAATTTTAAGGAAATTATCCTCATCATCAATCTGCTATCAGCCTGCGCTAATTGCTATATAATAATCAAAAATCTTTAGCCAATGCCTTTATTGCTTATATGTTTACTTTCTTGGATTACTGGTGCATCTTAATTGAAATCATTTTTCATCCCAGCGATTATAACGATGCTCTCGACACCAATTTAGTCTCCACCAAATTATCAACAAAAAAAAATCCTTTTCATTAAAATTTATAAAAAAATTCAATAAATCAACTGGAAAACAAAACCCTATTTCATGTACATTAGCATACAAAGGAAAAAACATATCCGGAACTAAAGTATTTTTCCTCTGATTATTGTCACAATCTAAATACACCTTAGCACTGATAACGTTCCGGAAAGACGTATCTTTTTGTATCACATTGCAAAAATCTTCTCCCTAAATTGAATAATTCCTTCGTTGATTCCTACTCAGGTAAAACTTCGCTAACTTTTCATTATTTAACATTTATATAATTAAATTCTATTTTAACAATTTATAGCAGCTATTAATTGGATATTGATTGACAGATTTATAGATTAACATATAACAAATCATTCATCTGGATTAAGATTTTTACAAATAGGAATTGAATGGAATAGAGCTAGTATTTTGAAGAAGACATTTCAGGGAAAATGAAAATTGTTTATTAACCGACATCACATAAAGTCTATCTACTTTTGATAAAAGATTATTTTAAAAAAAACCCAGTGAAAGCTTCCTGTTTATACAAATATGGATAAACTTCATCATCATAATCCTAATGCAGAAGTAGATACGACACTCAATAATTTGTCGCAAGATTATGCAAATGGTTGAGAAGAAAACGAAATAAAACACCAAATCTGTCGAATACTTAATAAGTAAAACTAAATCATGTTTTTCTTTATCATGTAACAAAGGAGGAGAATTTAGAATTAAAGAGAAAATAACTCGAATAACTTGGCGACATTAATACATACAAGAAAATTAGTTGCATGCCACAATCGAAATAAAGATCAACTACATATGGAAAGAGATATCTGTAAGAATGGATCTCAAGGAAAGACTCTTTTTAAGGATTTCACTTATTCTCCTAATTTTAGAAAATAAAAAATCTTATTCTAGAAACATTTATGGCTTGAATTTTTGAAAAAGATAATTCTCCAAAACTTGTCAATATCGCTATTATCTTTTTTGTGAAAACTAAAATCAGATTTTTCTATTTCGGAACGTTTGAAAGATTTCTAGATGAATCATTCATTATTTCTATTGAAGAATCATCAATTATCGATATATTATTTAAACAACAAACATAAAACCTTAAATTTTCAAATATAATTCACCTGTTAACTTTACAAAAAACACAATTCAAATTTTCGCAAAATTATCAACAAAAAAAATCCTTTTCATTAAAATTTATAAAAAAAATTCAATAAATCAACTGGAAAACAAAACCCTATTTCATGTACATTAGCATACAAAGGAAAAAACAAATCCCGAACTAAAGTATTTTTCCTCTGATTATTGCCACAATCTAAATACACCTTAGCATTGATAACGTTCCGGAAAGACGTAAAAATTTGAGCCAATGCAAGATCTTCAAAGTCATAAGGAGAGTGATCTGCCCTGTAAGTTTGGAATTGATATTCGGTTTTGCTTGGCGAAACGACGACTGAAATTTCTGCTGTTGATTTAGTGCTGAATGATCGGCTTGACTGATGTAGAAATTGAATAAGGAGATAATAAAGATCAATAGCACGATTACTAGAATATCATGATGTGTTTAATCGTACGATTCATTATTTCCGAAAATTGCATCTTTTAATATAATATTTATATTGACTTCGATAATCGATTTATTTATTTAAATACAATAATAATTAAATTGATAAAAATTTCAATACTATTATTTTTTTTCTCTCTTAAATATTATAAACAGATTTAATTAAAGTTTTATTTATTTTTACACTGAAGTAATTTATTAGCATTAAAAATGTAAAATTGCCGGGATTAAATTTAGTATTGAAAGGCTTATGTCACGTTTCATGTCATTTTTATCAATTTTATTTCATTTACCTGTAATAAAATCTTTCAATTCCCTTTCCAAATTCTTTAGACTCTCGCAGATTTTATTGAATTAGATGATTTGGAAAAAGGAAGTCTTTATCCAAAAGTTGCCGACATACCTAAACTCAGCGCAGTAGTTTCGAAAAATTGCATTGAATATGCCTATAAAAATAAAATGGCTGCTCATTATCCAGAACCAGAAGATAAAGAGGCGTTTTTGAAACGTCGGCGTTATTTAGCGGATTACAATGAGGCAGTTCCGTTTCCTTATTCGTGGCCTCCTGGAGTCACTGATAGAGTTTAATCCTTTCATCAACTTTAGAATTACTTTAGAAAATTCAAACCTATTTATTGGAATTTTTTGGAACTGTTGGACAGTTTAGAATTGTTATCTTATTGACTTTTGTTGCATTAAATAGGAATCTTTATTATCCTGTTGTTTCGATTTTGATAAAATTTCAGCAAAATATATCGACAATACATGTGTTGGACAATATCCCTGTTGTTTAGTTGTGCTTTTGAATTGCATTTGTTGTTTTGTTTTGAATTTACCAAACGAATTATTTATACTTATAAATTAAAGGAAATTAATTTTTTGTGAATTTTATTTTTTACTATAATTTTTTATTAATAATTATTAATTTAACTCATTTTTTTATTCATAATATTATCTTAAATATTTATTAATGATTTTAATTGTATTGAATTTATTTATCTATGAAAATTATGGATTTTATAATGCATTGTGGCTATCGAGGTAATTATTATTATTATTATTAAAAGATAAAAAAACTTTTCTAATATTATTAAAATAATTTAATTTATAAATTACATTAATTTTTTTAAAATTATAATATTCATATAAATAACATTTTAAAATTAGTTAAAAGTATTTGAATATTTTTTAAATGTTTATTTATTACAAAATTAAATTAATATAAAAAAAATAATTTGTTTAAATTATAAATTAATTCATAATATTTTAAGTTTTTTATTGGCGTTATATTTTAAAAAAATCGTTCCCAAATTTATTTAATTAATTATTATTAATTAATAAATAAGCATGTAAATGATTTAATATATTAAATATTTATTAATGAATTTATTTATTATGCAATATGGATATTATTATTATTATTAATATTAATTAAGTAAATAAGCATTGGAATGATTTTATATATTAAATATTTATTAATGATTTTAATTGTATTGAATTTATTTATCTATGAAAATTATGTTATTAATTGAAACTTTTTATTTATCTATGAAAATTATGTTATTAATTGAAACTTTTTTTCCACCAATATAATAAATTTGTATCAAGGGCTTATTTTATTATTTACTTATTTGATATTTTAATTTATACTGATACCAATAAATCACCGTTTTATAATTATTAATGCTATAATTATTTATTAATTAAATAAGCATGAAAATGATTTAATTATACCAAAGTGCTATATAAATACATGTTTTCCGTTATATTTTGACAATTTCTCTCTTATCAACTAATACGATAGCAAAAACATTTTTTTATCAATAATAAAATTATGTTTTATTTACTATAAATAATTAATAATTATTCTATCTAGGGGATTTTTTAATGTTTTTAAAAATATTTTGTTATCATTTTATTTTAATAATTATTAAATTTGAAAACAACAACAATTCACAGACTTACAATTGATCACCCAAACTATTTAGAACACAGATGCTTCCAGCAGTTTTCGCCTTAATTGTCGGACCCGTAAAAGCTTTACATATAAAACGTTCCCACCAATGTTTTTTTAATAAAATATTATACTCATTGACATTGGTAAATCATTTCGGTATACAGTGTTCTTTAATTTGAATACAAAGGGGACGAAAGTCTCTCTAATGTTATGTGGCATTTCGCTTATAAGAGTTCCGAACGAAATCCATTCATAGTTTTGAACTTATTATATAAACATATTGCGTATTTTTTTACGTATTAGTGACTGTCTGAAAATTTAAAAATCATTGTTTCTCAAGGTGGGGTTCGCTACACTGAAGGGTACGCGTATATATATTAAAGGTACTTTAATTAAATATTTTTGCTAAGAAAAATGTATATTCATGCAAAAATCGTAAAATTAAATGAAATTACGAAGAATGTGATTTAATATGTAACGAGTAAGTAATGCTACGTTGTCATTGAACGTTAATAAAATCAAGATCCGTTAATTCTATCTTTTTTCACTACATTATTACTTTATACAGAGATTCGCCGGTTGTCATGTGTAAAAAAAATGAATCTAGTTTTTTCGCTAAGAGAAATAACCTCCGATTACACACAATATTTCGATAATTTCTCAGTGTGATATTTTCGATAAACACAACAACCTAAATCTCTTCAATAACAAGGAGTTAATTCAAATATTTTCTGAAAACGTGATAAAGTTAATGCATCTGGGGAGAAAATATTGTTGTCGAAGACAAATGTGGTAAAAGATGTAGAAGAAAATGAAATTGTTTTAATTGAACGTTTCAAAACCACAATAATCACACATTTAGAATTAAGTTTTGAATAATATATTCTTAGTTTGGATGAAGAGGAATATAATAAAAAGCTTTGGGCTATAGATCCCTTTAATGATAAATTTATTGAACAAGCCGAAATTTCAATTGCCATGAAAGAAAAACTAATGGAGCTTTCTGTGGATTCCACAATGAAAATTGAAGATGCTAAACGTTTTGGAAAAAAATTTGTATTGGCAACTTATTTGTGTGAGGCTAGTTTTTCCGTTTTAACAGAATTTTAAAATAAAATACAAAATAAGTTGTGTCCCGAAAATGATTTAGTTTTAGCTTACAGTACCATTAAGCCTAGTGTTGAGCTTCTAGTTGCAGCCAAATAGGCTCATTGTAGCCATTAATTTTTTATAACATGCATATAAAAAACACTTCTAAAAAGTTATTGCTAGTTGTAAAAAGTATTGCTTTAGTTATATTTGCATATATAAAATTTTACTAGGATACTTCAAAATTTAATAAATTACGAAAGGGTACCTTACGTAGAAAGTTTGAGAAACACATTTAAAATTCCCAACTACTTATTCGTTTTCATTTTATAATCTTATTCTATTTAAAAAAATTAAATTTACAGGTTGTTTGTTAAAATAATTTATGAAATTATAATATTTTATAAATCTAAAGTTTTAGAAAATAATCTAAGTTGAAAATTAATTCGTTATTTATATTAAATTTAAAATATTTTTTAATTTACAATATTTTTTGCTTATAACTTTCTTTCACTCCGGTGACAGGGGAACTGTTTTATTTGTATTATTATTATTATTATTATTATTATTATTATTATTATTATTATTATTATTATATTATTTATCATTATAATCTTTTATCATGATTTTTTTTAATATTAGTCAAATAAACATACTACTACTTGTAAGATTGTACAATTTGATTAAAAGCGTGCTGCTAATGCGAATGTAGGTTTGAGCCGTTTACTGTATCCACTACTACTCAGTTTATTATAAAAATAAGTTTTCTATTTTTTTAGCATTAAATTCAATTGTGATGCTGCTTTATTTTGTCATTTTTGTCTGGATATCGATTTCAACAATTTCTGGAAATAATGAAGAATGTCAAAATTTATTGAAAAAGGTCATCAGTTGTGACGGAGATTGGAAGGCTCTTGATAAATATTGCGCAATTAAGTTCGAAACTCATGACAAAGTCTGTGAAAGAAGATATTTTTATTTGGACACCCGTTGCAATACTGACTATGAAAAATATGACAAAGTTTGCAATTACCGAGAAAGAACCGGAAAATGCATTAAAATGTTAGACAGAATTGACAGATATTGTGTTGCGAAATATGCCATATTAGACATGAATTGCGATAGTGACTACAGAAAATTGGATAAGCATTGCAATCAAGGCAGTAAAGAATTGCAACATAGATGTTTGGCAATCTTTTCTAATTATCATAGAGTGTGCAAAGATGAGATTGAATTAAAAATGTTGAAATCGTTTAGAAACGCTGCAAAAAATGAAGAGAAAACGATGAAACAAACTAGCAAAAAAGAAGTCAAATTAGTGAAAAAAGTTGTTGAAACAAAAATGAGTAAAACTCAGACGAAAACAATGTAAAATTTTTTGCAAGGATAAAATTGAAATTTTCAAATAAACTGAAATTTTTGATAATTTTATTGTAAAATTAAATTTTTATCTTGATGTAATTTTCATGGAAATGTCATTATTTTTCATTTGCCCTAGATGCTTTAATTTATATAAAATAATTAATAAAATAAAAATTTTGGTTTACAATTAGAAAATAAATTTTTATTTTTTACAATATTTTATTATTCATATTATTTCAAAATTTCAAAAAAACCTTTATATAAAATAATTAAATATAAAATTAATTAAAATTTTGTAAAATTTTATAACAAATAATTGAAATTGAAAATATAAATTTTCAAAATATAAAACTTTAAATATATATGATTTATTTTCATGAAAATAGATTTATTTGAAATTATTATACTATTGTTTGGTTATTAAACAATCAAATATATTTCACTTTTTTTAATATTTTGAATTAAAAAAAAATTAGACATTATTATTTGGAGCCTTATACTTAAAATTATTGGGTGCCTTCAAAACTGATTTTGTATTTTTATTTTTCAAAATAAAAATTTAATATAATAAACAGAAATTATAGCGGCAAAAAGAAATTTAAAGAAAAGTAAAGCATTGAAAACATTTATTTTTTAATATTTGTTTACATATTAATTTCAACAAAAATGATTTATTTATTATATTGACCGACGCCTCAATTCTGTTGTGCTACCTTGCTGCACACAGTGAAATGATAACACGGCTCTTGGTTACAATTAGTTTTTTACCTTCTATCAAACTTATAATTTTAATAAACAATTCCAGAGTATTTATGAATGATTAAAGTAAATTGTATTCTTATTTTTCCGTCCGAAAAACTTCCACGCTAAAATTTATCTCTTTCAATAACAAAGGAGGAAGTGTCAAAATTAAAACTGGAAGTACCTTCGAGATTTTGATATTAAATCCAAATTCATTAAATTAAAATCTAGATTAAATTTCATTGTGTTTTTCCTTAAATTCGAATGGTCTCCTATTTTTAAAGCTTTCTGACGATTTGGAGAACTATGCTAATTTTTCATCGCAGAAGGGTACATAAAATTACATAATAGTAAATATAAAGTTTAATAACTTTTTTTACTTTAAATATTTTTAAAAATTGAAACGGAACCTTGTAATTTGAATGATTCTCTAATCAAAAATATGTGATTAGTTTAGGTTTGACAAAGATTAATCCTTTTCTGGACGAAAGGGGAAAACCGCGTAAATTCAAAAACGCATAAAATAAATCGCAAAAAAAGGAATTGACTCTATATTAAATATAGATAATTGATAAATAAAGATATAAAAGTATCGAAACAAAATATTAACAAATACATTTTAGTTCTAAGTGAATATTTAAGAGACTTTTTTTATAATTAATAATGATAAATATCCATCAATTAAAAAAAAAAGTTATCAAAATTGCAATATAATAAATGATGTTCTTTAGCGCTATCCTTCGAAGACCTTTAATGATTAGTCTAAAAATTATTAATTAAAACATTATATTAAAATATTATATTAGGAAAATAATATCAAACCTCTTTATGTTGAATCCTCTATTACTAATGAGAACTGTATACACCGTGCTGAAAGTAGAGAAGTGGTAACCTTCGGTCTAGCGGATGTAATCTGCTTATGAATATGTCCAAACCGTGCACTATAATTTTTTTCTAATTTTAATTATTATCAATAACATTTTCTTTATTATTCAACAATTATTTTATAATAATTTCATCAAAGTTGCATTAATAATATTTTAAAAACATATCCATCAATAATCTTTAAACCTGTTTTACCAAAGATGAACTTTTGATGTAGAAAAATAATTACACAACAGATTCAGATTTATATTAAATAAAGTAAGTCGGACAAGTTTATTTCATAATTTTTTGGGGCCTCCTTACATTTGAACATCGACCTTTGGTGATCTTAAAAATTTACAAGAAATTTGTTTATTTATTAAATAATAGAAACTGTGGTTAAGTCTCCAAATCAAATTGAACTACGATTGACACAAAACTTTACAAAATATATATATATATATATTTATCCGTTTCCAAGTAGATGTATTGAAAATGAATGTGAAATATCAAACTGTGACTGTTTTATATGTACAGAAACAAAAAATTCCGTTGAAAATTTTATTAACTTTATATTTTATTAAATTTTTGCGTATGTGCAACACGGATTTATAGTTAACATGATAACCGCCAGTGATGCATTTAACAAAGAGGAATAATTTGTATGTGTTGGTCGGCGGTGCCATAGCGCGTCAAATTTCAGTTAAAACTGAAACCAGCGTAACAATAATAATCCTTTGCTAGGTAGCAAACTGAGGGTAGCAATAGCATTTGAACAAATTTTAATTTTCAAAACTTTTTAACATTTTTATTTGTAAATTGTTTATTCTATTATTAAATTAATTCAATTTCTACGCGAATTTAATTTTACGGAATCCAAAATAGTAAATCATACAATTTTAGTCAAATTAAAAAACATTATGACGTTTAACAAAATCATTCAAAAACTGAGAATAAACATAGGAAATGCCATTAAGTAAAGCAATTACTTGAGAATAAAGTGAAGGTTAGTACTGATAAATTAGTATATGAAAAGAAATTGAAAACGTATTTTTAAAGACTTCAAAATTATAAGACCTAATTTCGGAATGCAGTAATAGAAGTAAAAGATAATCAGCTGTATAGCAGTAATGCTGTAGTCAATTTGATAGGAGTTTGAATTGGTGAGGTTATAAGGAAATGGTATAAGCAAATGTTAATTTTTTCCAACATGTAATATTTACAAATCCAACAATAATAAGAGAAAAAATACTTAAAATGGTAATTATGAGAGAATTGAATGAGAAAATATGATTTGTATTTTTGAAATTGATTATAGCTTATTATATTTTTATTTGATAACGGTCTCAAATTCCTGTTCATATGTTGACTTAATCTTTTCAAAAATTTTAAATAACATTTTAACATTATCATATAATCACCAAAATACAAAAAATCTAATTATAACATACATATCCAAAGTTATAATAATAAATAATAGTAATAATAATAATAATAGTAATAATAAATAAAAATAATAATAATATTAATAATAAATAATTGTAATAATAATGATAATAATAATAAATTGTAATAATAATAATAAATAATAATATTAATAAATAATAATAATATTAATAATAATATTAATAGTAATAATAATATTAATAATAGTAATTATTATAATAAAAAATAATAATAATAGTAATAGTAATAATAATAATAAATAAAAAAAATAATAATATTAATAGAAATAATAATATTAATAATAATAATTATAATAATAATGAAGTCCATAAAATTTATTACACAATCATGCACACACAAATATAGTGATATAAATGAAAAAACTATGGAACTCAGAGAACATATAAACAATGTGATATATATTTTTGAAAAATCACAAATGAAATACAAATTTCTAACAATAATATCAAATAATGCATTGGCTAAATTTCAGATCGGTATTTATAGGAGGATTAATTTGTTAGTAAATTGAAAAAGCAGCACTAGCACAGTCAATTATAATGACTAAAGAATAGTTTACAATGCGAATAACTCGCAGTTGATTTTCATTCCAACTCGATAATAATATCCCCATCAGAAACGGTTTGCCCCGGTTGAAAATGAACAGCTTTTATCTAATTAATTATGAGTTGTGTAATTATCATTTTCCAAACGTCTAGTAGAACTTACCACGCCAGCTTTTGCAGCTACCATACTATTTTGCATTTTCATGGCTTCTAGGACACACAATTCCTGACCGTCACTGACCTTAATGACATGGAAATTAACCCCTCTAGTCTTCCAAAAACCAAATATACAACCCTTTGTCCGACTTTAACTGAAACCGTTTTGACCAATCCCGGCATTGGAGCAATAATTACAGAACTTGTGTCAACCACTTTCTTAGGCAACATGAATTTACTAAGTTTATGGCCGATTATCGATTCGACCTTTAGTTTATACTTAGTGCCCATGTATTGAAAGGTTATATATCCACTGTAATTGCGACTCATTAATTGCAGAATAATCTAGGATAACATTACATTCAATTTCAACTTTATTTTATTGGAACTCAAATTTCGAAATTTTTACCTTCACATTTTACAATTCACAGATAAATAAATAAACTTTCACTTTGTTAACCTTTAAGCAAAACTCATTTTTAAATTATATTAATAAACTTATTTTCTCAAGTTTTCGTTTAATTTTTATGGTGGCGAATGTATTGAAATTGTATATGCAAACAATTATACGAAATAAAAAATTAAATCTCCTCATTGCTCTATTTGGTGAATATTTTATTTGTATTGCATGGATTCATGTTAGAGGATGCCTGATTGCGATTTGCGTAGTGAGTATGTATCGGATGTTGGTGTTATACACCAAGCGAAGTTGAGATAAATTCCGCTATAATGCAAGTTGAAACATAAATCAACTTATTGGAATTTATTTTTAGAGAAAATTTAATGGATTCCAGCCATTTCTGTAATGGCTGCAAAGTAAGTTATTTTTTAAAGTTATCAGTTTAAAGTTATAAATTTTTAAGAGTTGAATTATGATTTTATAAGAAAATTCTGAATAATCTCCAAATATGGTTTTATTTGGTGCCATAATGTTTGTCGACTTATTCCAATAATTTGTAACCAATTAACTGATAATTGGGGATCGATTTCCAACTTTTTTTCCTCTAGGTAGTTCTCCAGACCTTTTGCAAACTCAAATATTTTAATTATTTTCCTTGTAGTCAATTGTTGATGCCGTTAAAGCATAAGAAATATCCTAATAATTGTCTAATTAATTAGTATTATTATAGAATTTTTGTGAACCAAATTGTGTGCAGGTATTTTTTTCTTCTCATGAAATTTCTCCAATCTCTTATAGTATAAGATCCTACCTAATGTCCCAGGTCTTATCAATATTCTATTTTAGCTATGGCACACACACACGCACACATTTGTTACACCAAGCTACGTTGAGACAAATCACCTATAATATAAAACAAAAATCAATAAATTTATAGCATATAAACACACCAACTCACCTTGAGGTTGCTTGTAAAATAGACACTGAGACAAACCCTACACTATAGAAACACAAAAAGTGATAGAGAAATAAAATAATGCACATTAATACAACCCATAATAAAACATGCATGCAAACTTTTAACATGTAGCCATCCGAAGTTGAAAAAAACCCTATGTTAAATTAATTTATAGACATTTTTGAGATATTATTAGAAAGAAAAATTGCGGAAAAAATTTTTAATTTAAATTTTGAGGTTTTTGCTAGGAAATTTCGAGTAAATGAGGATGTATCTTCATAAGATTTACCCTTAAAACTAAAATTAATTTAATATTTAAGATATTTCTGTCGAAAAAAAACAAAACCTGAAATCCGAATAAAGCATAAATTGTAAATTATATTAGTAAGTTTTAAAAAATAATCATAAACCCAATTATTTGTGTACATATTCGAAGATTTTTATGAAAATAAGTATAAAAAATATAATTATTTAATGCAATTAATAATTTTTATAACTTCAAAAATAATTTAACTCACTTTTTTTTAATAATGATTATGAATATTGAGGAAATGATTTATTTTATGATAACTTATTTTTCGGATTATTATTCATAATAATATACATGAGCTTGTAGATAAAAAGTTATAATTATAGGTTTTATAAGGAAATTAAATCATTATTCAACTCTTAAAAATTTATAACTTTAAACTTATAACTTACTTTGCAGAATTTTCAGAAATGGCTGAAATCCATTAAATTTTCTCAAAAAATAAATGCCAATAAGTTGATTTATGTTTCAACTTGTATTATAGCGGAATTTATCTCAACTTCGCTTGATGTATTGGTTAAGTTTTTGATTGATTAAATAAGATTCATTATATTGTCTATTCCTAATGTCAATAATAATCCATATATTTTAAAAATGAAATGTATGGGAGTGGTAGAAAAAATGTTGAATTTAAATAATTTTTTATTAAAAGATGCAAATAGACTTTAATGATTAAAAAGCAATTTTTTTATTTAATTATCCTTTTATTTGATGATTTGGTGTAATCTACTGATCACATTAAACTAACTAAATGAAAATTCATTAACCATATTAGTTAGACGTGTATTATATTTAGATCTGCACATGGGCCACGATTATAAAATACTTCATCAAATTCCGATAATACTGTTTTTCATTTCGCGTAGAGAAATATTTCCCAAAGTTATGTGAATCCGACTAATACATATTTGGAAAGTGCTTCGATATACGAGTAGGACTTTATTGATACTTCCATTTTCAAAAGAAAAAAAGATTTATTTTTTCATACTTAAGCACAAATTAGAAGTTACGTCATCAGTTGATAATAGTTCAAATCAGTAATCAGTTATAAATAGAATAGTTTTGAGTAAATTTTTATATTTTTAATAATTAGTTACAACTTGATGATTCTAATAATTTTGAAGAAAATTCAAAAACAAAGCAATATAATTGGTTGAAAATATTTTTATAGAAAAAGATTATTAATTATTGATTTTCAACGGACCTAATGGGCCGTCCATAAATGAGATCACTCACCTAGTAGGAGGGTGAGTCACACATTTGTGTCGATGGGATGGGCTGTTTGAGCACTATGACGTCAAATCTTAAATTTCGTATTTTTTCAACAGAATTTTATAATAATTTCAACTTTCCAGGGCTTCCTTTTTAATACATGTTTTCTCATACAATCTTAGAATATCTTAGAATATACGATCAATACGATCTTAGAATACATATTTAATACGGATTTTTAGGGGACCAGAGATTTGTTGCATCATATTTGATGGGGGTCTAACGTTTTGTGACGCGTGACAAGATAGAGAGAAAGGGGGTAAAAAATCGACCAAAATCGCGTGACATCATATATGAACGGTTCCTAATCCTTGAAATCTTTATGTGCATTTATATATGAATAGGATTTACATTAATACAAAAACAATGAATCGCAACTTACTTCGTCATTGTCAATATTTTGTGTGATAATTTTATCCGCCAAGTGAAAATTATTTGCAATTCTAAATGAATTCCCACTTTCAAAGTTAACAGTGAAATGTGAACGGTCAAAATCTACAGATACGTGAACATTTTGTGTTTTATCTTGACTTTCCAATCCATGTGAAATGGATAGATGCCATTCTTCTGGGTGTGAAAGATCTCCTCGGAATGATCTATATTAATTATTATAAATTTCACTCGTATACAATACACAGCGAATGCAAAAACAGCATAACACACACATTAAAGCCTTTAAACATAAATAACATTAATATCAATTTACTAACTCCGATTTCTCTGCGATAAGTAAACTTCTAAATGAATCCAGAATAATAAAGAAATGATAAAAGTTAATAAAATGCTACGGCAATTATCATCTTTTAGAAAAAAACACAAACATGAAACTAGAGGTAATTATCCAGAGCCAATTTTCATAAACCGAAATAACATTAATATCAATAAACTAACTCCGAATTCTCAGTAACACGGAAACTTCTAAATGAAGCCAAGATAACAAAAAATAGAATTATTAATAAAATATCTTATTCAATTAATCCTTATTGGTCGTAAGTCACCTCTCACGTAACGACCGATAAGGGTTAAAGGTTACGGAACATTTTAATTTAAAAAAATAAGGGAAAATATACAAACCTTGTCATGCAAAAATGAAATCATTTTTGTTTAAATTAATATGCATAAATAAATCTTAAAAATCAAAATTTTTTTATTTTTAATGTTTATATTTCATAAAAATTGTTACAGCGTCCCTTTCACGTATAATATGATAAATTTTCTAGAGTTAAGTACCATTGGTTATAAAAATAATTTTGGTATTTTGTTGTTTTAATTTGTATTATTCTTGTTTTATGTTTATGTTTTTATTGGTTTTTTATTTTTTAATTCACTTCAATTTTTCTTTTAAAATGAATAATTTCTCTTTTTGTAAATACAATTTATAGTTTTTATATTGAGTATGTTTTTTAATTTTGTAAATAAAAAATCTGAAAATATTTATCAAAGCGCATTTTAAGCAAAGGGCACCTTATATTTTTTTGATGCTAATAATGCTGATAAAATGTACTCATCTCCATTAGAATAGTAACAATTAACCCTTTCGTTCTTAGAAACGTATTATTATGGGTCAGGTGAACGAAGAACGTATATTTTCGATTGATGCTAGTACCTAACACCAAAATTTTGATACTGAAAAACGTATCAATACGTTCTTAAATTCGATTCATTTAAAACGTCGTAATTGGAGCATTGTAATCTTAAAAATACTCCGTAACGAAAGGGCTAATAATGATTAAATATAAATGTAAACTACTCTTTGTTTATCATTAATTCAGTGTTGATTATATCAACTTTATATATCGATATTGTTTTTGTTGGTTCTCATAATTCATTTTATTCTAATCAATGTGTTTTCTGCCAACAATGGATGTTGATATAATTTCAGTTAAAGAATGAATATCTTCAAATATATGATAAAACCAATTTCTATTTTCTACAACTTATTTATGTTCTTTAGAAATAATGGCAAGTATTTCATTAGTGATTTGAAAAATTCAGCAATTAATTCTACAAGTAAAAAATGGATTTGTTTCCATTTACTTTATGTTTGAAATTTTGAATTTTTACATACAATACCGAAAAAAGCATCATGAAAGGGCTTGGACACGCAGAGCACTACAGTAAATGTGAAATAATATTGAAGTGTAATGTATATACTAATCGTTTTACGCCGCAATTACGTTCCGAAAAAGCAGACTCAAATCAAATCGTTTTAAAATGAATATAAATATAATGTGAGGTATAGGGGTAGGTTCTACGTAAGCAAATGATAGGAATATGTCTAATTTTTTATTAATACAATATAATACAAAATAAATTAGAAATTTTATTAATATATTTTGTGAAAAAATAATTTGAAATTCCAAAGTTTTAGTTTGTCTCAAGTTTTTAGACTCTCAAGATTTCCATAAAAGTGTAACATGGTGTCATTGAACGATACATTAACATTGGTTTAAGTTTCAAAGTTCTTGAAAAATTTGCTGCTAACAAAAGAATTAATCTTTACGGAATGTTTTTCACGAGAAATAACAGTTCGTCCTGGTAAATTTTAACAAAAAATCTCAGTATCAGCGTTAAAAAATAAAGTCAAGAACAAAATTCTCTTGTTCTACATAACTTTTGAATTTCTTAGGAAAATCAGCTGCCATCGCAACATCTACACTTGTTGCTTCACAACATAATTTTAAATTACGACAATTACTTCGAGACTCAAGTTTCATAAACCACCCTTTCCTTCACTTCCACCTGTCTTCTTAATATGATGAAAATTCGATTTGGCTTATACAGTAATAACGGTTTTGTGATTTGCATACACACCCATAACGATAACAATTTTAACATTTGTTTTATAAATGTTTCCTCTGTCGTAACCCACATTTACTACTGTAAATTGTTGCGCAGTGTTAAATTCGGTCTGTATTTTTTACAATAGTGGTAACAGTCGATGGATCTAATTTATACAGATGGCTTTCTCTTTTTATCACGATGTCTATATTACTCCGGTGTTCGTATTTTATCTGACCTAATAACCATCCTTTATTATTTTGTTGCTGAGTACTTAAACATTTACATATTTTAATTAAATTTAATAATAATTTAATAAATGCACAAGGTTGCGGCTCAGTAAGTACATATATACTCAGCGGGTGTAGAAAAATCTGGGAATCACACAATACAGTAAATTGGACCAATGTAGACCGATAGCTACATAAATGCAAGTCGTAAGTTTTCTTATCATGGAATTTATGAGAAAATGGAGTTGTAATATATTATCCAATTGACGTTTGAAAGCTTTTAAGCAAAGGCAACTTATTGTTCGTGCATTTCCACAATCAATTTCATACACAAAGTTTATCACAAACTTGAAATCCTTTATTGGTGAATCGTGCAATAAACAACTGAAAATTACGGACTATTCTTGCTTCAAAGAATGGCAAATTTGATAACATTTATCAGAATGAAAAAAATAAGGTTAATATGACTAAAATTATTCTAATATAAATTTAAAACTAAAATATTCATTATTGCTTGCCGTATACGCTGGCTGACAATGGAAAACTTCAATTTACAATGAGAATCATTTGTCTAGAAACATAAAATAACCAGCTAATTAAATAGCACATCATAGTGAGGACAACATCAATAACAAAAACATTTATATATATTTATATATATATACTATATATATATAATTATTAATAATATTTTAGTGTTAATATCTACATATCTACTACGGACACTTGTTCATACCTGATAACTATAGCTATATGCAAAAATATTACGCATGTTTAATACGATTCATTCAATTATCTAATAATATTTCTACCTGTCTTTCTTCAAAAAGGTTTTGTTTCTAATCTCGTTTTTCACAAAAACAACCGCAGACATAGCTTCTAATAAACCCGTTTCTTTAGGAGTTAATTGCTTGCCTATTTACGATGCTAATTAACAACACAAACAGACGGGAAATGAATATTGACCTTTAAATCCGTCTGGATATACTTCTGGGAGATAATTTGTTGTAATGTTGCCACTGACAAAACGAGGCTCAGTAACAATGTCTCTCAATAACGGTATATTATGAGTGACACCTCTAATAACATACGAATCCAGTGCCTTGACCATAGTTGCCAAGGCCTTCGATCTATCTTCTCCATAAGTGACTAACTGAAATTGTAAGGGGTAAAGGCCGACAATAATGATGTAAAGTTGAATAGAGAAATTGTAGAAAATGTTATAAGAAGAAATATTAATAAGACTACCTTACAAATCATTGGATCATAGTAAATTGAAATCTCAGATCCTTCCTGTATCCCACTGTCACATCTGACATTTGGTAGATGTAAAGGCTCCTTGTATGATGTTAATCTACCTACTGATGGTAACCCAAAACTTTTATATGGATCTTCGGCATACACTCTACATTCCACAGCCCATCCATTAACGGAAATGTCACTCTAGACAAAAACGATATAAAGAAAGGTCCGATATGAAGATGTATTTATACTTGAAAGAATAAAGGTTTTTTTAAGGAAAGCATTAATAAGAATTGCAAAACAAAGGAAAATGTTAAAAAGCTATTATAATAAATCGAAATTTCTAAGATATTGGTTAATATTAATTCTGTATACTCGATTACTATTAAAGCGTAATATTGGAAAAAATTGAATGAAATGTTTTGTTAAAAGAAAAAATATGAAATAAAATTAACCTTACTTAAAGTACTGTAAATTTTGTAACATAATATAAAATATATTTAATTAAATTCTAAATTAGAAAAACACAAACATTAATTTTAAAATAATTCCTTTTAATAATTAGTTTGTGACTTTTATAAAACTTACTTTTAGACAGTAATGATAAAAAATAAAAATAACAAAATCAATAAAGAAAAAAATAGAAATATTTTTTTAAACAAAATTGATTTTAAAATGGCATATTTAGATATTCTTTACGTGAGAATTTATTTAATTTTTAGCCCTTTTTAGTTATAAAGGTTCTAGGGTTTCTTTAGTGAGAATATATTTTAGATTTTTTAGTGAATAAAAAACTTTTAAATTAAATTTACTTTATATAAAAAGATTAAAATATAACTCCAAAAAACAAAGAAAGGTTTTTAAAACAGACATAGAATATTTGCTTGGAGACATTCCTCACTATTACTTGTATATAAATAAATATATCACAGCCCACTAAATTGGAATTAAATTTTACGCTACTTGTTTTAAGTTTAGAGATACCATAATACATAATATATAATAAATTTCTTTCGAAATTAATATTCTAAAGGCTCGGAAATTTAAAAATTTAATTAAAAAATTACATGGTTTCATCAAATCTAAATTTTTAAATAAAATGAAAAAACCACATCAAATCGCAATATGACTGAAATAATTAAAAATTGAAATATAAATAAACGCGTAGCACAATTAAAAGCAAATTTTCTATTTAAAACATGACAACGCTGTATAGTAAACTACAAATATGGCACAAATATATTGTCAATCTAAAATTCTATATAGATAACATGTGTCAATTAGATTTATATATTCATTAAGTAGAATTTTGTTTATCAATATGCACTTACAATAATTAAAATTCTGTATAACTTTAACAATTGTAGTGAGTAAAAAATTTCACCAATTTGACCAAAATTTGACCAAAATTTGACCAAAACAGGTTTTAAATTTATTAAAAAATTGGCAATTAAACTATTTTAGTGGAATTTGAAAAAAATCCAGAATTTGTATATTTCATTGATGACACAATACCAGATTCTTCAAATGTGAAGAAATATATTCAGATATTCAACAAAACCCTTAAATAGAGATCCGAAATTAAAAACATCGAAAAAACACCTAAAGATAAAAGCCGTAAAATTCCGCTGATTTCTACGTTATTTCATTGTATCACAAAACGTTCCAAACCTTTTAGGCGTAACATTTTAATTCTAATCTTTTTTAACATAAAAATATTTATTGTGGGATGCAAAGTAACTGAAATTAATAAAAATAGAGCAAACTTGAAAAAAGCAAAGAAGGATTAAAAAATTCAAAAATGAAAGTTATTCATAGATTTACTTATTTTATACTTTTATTATGAGAATTGATATGCCAATAGACACTTGGTTGGCTTGGTTCTTAAGACAATATGTAAAGAATGTCATAAAATAAATATGATCAATTTAGTTTATTGTATTGTTTTTAGCATTTTACTAACAAGCTAAAAACTAATATCAAATATTGCCAAATTATTAAATGTATATAGATGTATAAATATGCATGCCTGGCTATACAAATCTACACTGTTGAACCCAACACTACCAAATTTGATATGAACTACCATATGACTTGGGATATATTGTAGACTGTTTCAACCCACATAGTTACCCGGGGTACCCTTACTTAATGAGGATCACCTTGATTTACTGTAGATACTGAATATGGTCAAATTTTTAAAAAGTATTTATCGGGTTGAGTTTGTTTCGTACCAGCCCACATATTTATGACTCCAAGGTTCAACCCAATCCTGAAGTAGAAGTTAAATTGTATAATATTTGTAAATCAAAGTTATTCATTGAAGTAAAAGCCAGAAATATGAAAGAAAGAAATTTTGGATGTGTAAAAAGGTCTGAAAAGTCATATCTTATTCAACTGTGCAAAGAACCAAAGTTCAATATTATCGCAAGCAATGTGTTTATACGAGTTTTTTCAAAGCCAGATTGTATGATTGATTTTTAAAACCGCTAAGAACAATTCTTCCAATTATAAGAATAAGTGTTTGTTTACTTCTGTCTTTCACAATTCCAAAATATTCCATTACCGATTTCTAGATCATCTAAAATTTAGATGCTAAAATTTAGATTCTAAATAATCCTTCAATAAATCATTAATTTTTAACCCTAATTTCGAAGACTCATTTCCATTTCGTAAATTTCTCTATTTTTTTTGTTACACATATATATTTTTGTAAGCCTATTACAGTCACCATGAATTTAACATAAATGTGAAAATATGATTAACACCAGTAAATCTACTAAAATCCCTTATGAGTCTATGAGACTCATCGCATACGTATATTGACCCAACGTAATTAGGTCATAATAATTAAGTAATAATAATTAACGTAATTAAGTCATAATAATTTTTAATGGATTTTCCTCTGGAAACACCAACTTACAAGAATCCCGGTTAATGTAGAAAAAAGTAATCCCAGTCAAACTGATTACTTTTGGAGTTACACATGAAGTTTTTTGGCCTTGCCAGAAGATGTTCATATTGTAACACATTGGTTAAAATGCAAACAAAACTGTTCTTCCCTAATAAGGTTGCTAATAAAGAGTTACGTTAGCATTTGTTATTCTACCATTGTCATTATTTTAAAATAAGAGATATTTATAAGTTTTAAATTAAAATTTTTTAGCATGACCAAATTAAATGTTTTTTTTTATATAGTAAATTTTTAATTAGTTTCATGTTTTATATTAAAAAAATTGTTACAACTGATTTTTAGGTGATCCGTTTCATTGGATTAATGCATCAATAATAAGCAATTAATTTTTATTTAGAAACTGTAAATGAATTTATTTTATTTTAAAATGATTTAAATTTTTAATATTTAACATTAATTTGTGATTATTATTATAGTAATGAATTTAATTTATTTATATAAATTTTAAAATTAATATTAAAATATATTAAAAATAATAATAAATAAAAAATATTAAAATTTCACAATAATCTTTAAACTTTAATACAATGTCAATTGTAAATGCAATCGTTTTATAAATAATTAACATAAACAATGAACTGAAAATGTAAATACGTTGCTACACATTAAATTAAATGTTAATAATAAATCATATATAAAAGAATCCTGAAATAACAAGGGAGTTACAAATTACCTGAAAATATTAACAAAGGTCTGACGCGAGCCCCCTATAGCTTATCACTGCATGTAGTAGGAAAAACTAAAAGTAATCTTGATAATACTCCAAATTATCAACTTATTTTCCCTATTGAAATTACTCAAAATCTGAATATTGCCACTGCAGTATAATCTGAAAATTTTTATAATATATGCAGAAAAATCTCACTATTTATTATATAATTAGAAAATACTCACCTGCTTAAGAAGTAGAGGATGTCCTTTACCGACCCTAAACATCTGATGGACGATATCAACTCCGGTAATTAATTCCGAAATCGGATGTTCAACTTGCAAACGAGTATTCATTTCGAGGAAATAGAAATTCCTTTTATCATCAACCAGAAATTCCACTGTACCAGCAGAATCATATCCAACCGCTTTTGCCATTTGAACCGCTTGTTCTCCCATGGCTTTTCTAGTTTCGGGATTAATAAATGTTGATGGGGCTTCTTCGATGACTTTTTGGTTTCTCCGTTGAATAGAGCATTCACGTTCGTTTAAATAGAGAGCATTGCCGTGTTTATCACACATTATTTGAATCTCGATGTGCCTTGGCTTATTAATGTATTTTTCAATGAGCATTCTATCGTCTCCAAAACTTGATTTCGCCTCAGCGCGACTTAATTTATATCCCTCGACTGCTTCTTTGTCGTTCCATGCAATGCGCATACCCTTACCCCCTCCACCGGCGGACGCTTTAATCATTACCGGATATCCTAGGTTTAGGCATTAAAAAATAGCCCACATCAAGAAAAATCTATCTACCAATTTGATTAGCAATTTTAATGGCTTCGTCTGTATCGTTGATTTCTCCATCATAGCCGGGAATACAGTGGACTTTTGCTGCGTTGGCAATTCTTTTGCTTTCAATTTTATCTCCCATGCTATGAATGGCTTTAGAATTGGGACCCAGGAAAACAACATTCATATCTTCTAGTTTTTTAGCGAAAACTGTGTTTTCTAAAACAATTCGTTTAAATAAATAAATTTACGATCCTAGAATTTAAATCTACGTTTTAAGGGAAATTACGAATTCTTAGGAACATGAAATTTGAAAATTTTAATATTTAACAATAATTAGCATAATAATCATTTGTGTGATTATAGATTAATTAGTAAAATTATCAATATTTTATTTGATGATGATTTGTGAATAAATGTTCTCAAAATATTGGTTTTAGTATTTGGAACGTGTGCCACAATTATCAAAGTTCCAGGTGATGTTTTGATATCTTTAAAACGTTTTAAATTGAAATTCGATTCGATATTTTACAAAGATTATAAATTATCATTTGGAACTATCACGAAGCCCTTTAACTATTGCATCCACAGTTTAGTGAGCTGTGTGAACTGGTGTGTGATATAGTTTTTGATTCTTGAACTTCTGTCACAACTTCCCTAAATCCCTAACCAGTACACAGTAGTAATGATAGTCAATGATTCACGGAGAAATGTCGGTCTTGATCAAACGTTTGACATCTTAAAACACTAAAAATAAGACCAATTTGGTAAGACAATTTTTAATGGATTTTCCTCTGGAAACACCAACTTACAAGAATCCCGGTTAATGTAGAAAAACTCAATGGAGTTTCGTCCTTCGTTATAATATTCTTCGAAAAATTCTGCCCAATAGCATACGAGGGCCGAATTTCCTTGACATGCTTCAATTCAGTTATCTTGCATAACTGCTGTCAAGAAACGTGAGACAATCCCAATGTCCTCTAACATGTTCTGCAGTCTTCTTACTTACACCAAGTCACATTAGTAATTCGATGTGGGTAATACATCTCTTTTAATTCAGAAACCTCTTCAATTTTTAGAATATTTCCTTGTCAATTTTATTCTTCAACAAACAGATTGTTCCTGTCAGAGGAAAACTCTAATAGAATTATGAGACTTTATATCCATATGCTTCGTAGAGCCGATAAATGATGGTTTTTTCACCTGTCTTCCTCAAAAGGAAAAAACGGATAACGCTCCAAAATTCGATTTGCTGGTAAATAAAGTCTAAGGACCTCCAGTTGACTTAAAATTATTATATTCGTATTTATCTTTTTATTTGCTAACCGCTGATACTTCTGTCCCAAAAAATATTGATTTTTGCACTTAAAATTGTTTTTCGAATTTTAATTGATTTGTATCCGAATCTTTGTGCATTCGATTTTTATTTATTCACATTAATATAACTCTAACAGTATTTAGGTTTACTTTTACTTAATAACTGTTAATAAAATTGATTATTTAGTAAATTTAGATATACAACTGATATGCTTATCGTAGAATTCATTCGCCTCGGTTATAATGTCCATGAGAAATTAGTGCACGCTCTAATTTCTGTGACTCAGTGAAATAAATTACTTTAGACTATGACGTCACCAAAATTAGAGCTCTAGAATCAACATTTTTCTTTTAACATTACTAGTAAAATATATAGTTTTTTATATTCAATATTACTATTATATTACGTTTATATTTCTAATTTATGACAATTTTTAATGTTAAGTTGAAATGTATAAATTAATTACAAATTTGAACCAATCAGATATTAATGAGGAAAATCAAAACCTGAAAGAAACCCATATCCAGGATGAACTGCTTCAGCTCCTGTCTGTTTAACTGCATCTAAGATTTTTTCCATATTTAGATAGCTCAATGATGTCTGAGCTGGCCCTATACAAATCGCCTCATCGGCCATTTGAACAAAACGACTCAAAGCATCAACATCACTGTGAACTGCAACTGCTTTAATACCAAAACGTTTGCAAGAATTGATAATTCTACAAGCAATTTCTCCTCGATTGGCAATCAATATTTTTTTGAATTTCTAAGATATTTTTCTCGAATTATTTCAACTCGCAATATTTCATGTTAACAAATAATAAAATAAAATTCTCAAAAATTAAATTAATTATAATTGAACAATAAATATTTTATTTCATTCAATGTATTTCAAGTCACTATTTACGTTGTTGCTTTTGTTATATTCTGTCATAATATTGGTTGATTAACCGGAATCGTTATAAATGAAGTAGTATACTACTATATTGAGAAGCAATAGAAACCTAAATTTAGCCACGACAAATAATATAAATTATTAGAATGTCAGTACTGCCGATTGAATTATGAAGCACGCGAAACTACGCACGAGGAAGCAAGTCATTCTTGAGTTATAATTCTTAATTCATTCTTAACTTAACAACATTTATTTTATTTTTCAAAAAAATCATCCACTCTATTCATAATACTAAAATAATTTGTAGTTATGTAATGATAGCAACATAATTCAGAAATGCTTAAATTTAACTTTGATTAATTAGAAGAGAACTTTATAGAATTAAATCATTATAATAATAAAAACTTAAACTAAAGTTCATATATAAGATGATATACATGTTTATATTTTAATTTTCAGAAACTTATTATATTCAGGCTTCATTATTAGTTCGATTCAGCAGAGCACTAAATCAAAAATATATAAGAAAACTTATGTTATTGCGTAATTTTAATTGATAACTCATTCAATTTTCCAAAAAATTGGTTTGAATACTCTAGGATTAATGTTAAAGCTTACTGTTTCTTTGGGGTCATGTTTATCATTCCAATAAATATTACGAGCAGCAGAGGAAAATTTATTGCTACTCCCATGAAGAGTAGGAAGCTAAAGTAAATACAAATTAAGTTAGAATAAATAAAATAAAAATTACCGAAATGAAACATTTTATTCGAAGCATTTGGTACGTGATCACTGCAGATTGCTTAAAATTATCGAAATATTACGCGTTAACTAAAACAATGTAATCTTTTAATTTTATTTTAAAATTGCATTATAAATTTAAGATAATTTACAATTTATAAAACGTTAGATTATGTGAATGAGAAATAAAAATTTTTGCTTATAATTCATAAGAATTTGAATTAAATATAATTTATATTCTCATTATTCATTTTAAAAGTTTTTATATCTGAAAATAAAAAAATATCAAAACTTGTCATTTTAAATGTTGATATTATAGGTAATTCTGGAAAACAGTTTGATATGAGAAAAGGACGTAATCAATAAGGTGTAGTGGAAATCTTTTCCTTAACAACAAAAATTAATTTATACTTCTACAAAATCTTTAAATTTGTATTGGCATAGATATTTATTTTAAAACAGGGACAATATTGCCTTAAGATTCTTGAATTCTTTTAGACACGTAAAAGTTTCAACAACAGTATTGAGAGCCTTTAGCATAAGTAATTGACGAATATTGCGGACCCCAGTGCTGCTAATGCTCTAAAATATTTATATTCATTGCGTACTGTTAAATGGTTTCATATTCTTAATTTTACTCGTTTCCTTTCCGTTTACAAATAAATTAATGTTAAGATTCAGCGAACTTACATAAATTACACATTGTCTAAAACGATAGTAACGAAGATGAGTTAGCTAACAGTTTTCAAAACATACATTTTTCCTTCTACTAGGTGTAATTCAAAGTGTATTTTATTCTAACTGAACATTGTGAAGTGCCCATTACGAAGTGTTAGTGAGTAAAATTCGGATGACAAAGATATCCAGAACTTATGTATGAAATAGTATTATTATAGTTGTTAGAAATTTATGTTAATGCTAGCTTTCTTAATTGTATTTGCTTTAACAATCTGCTGATTTAAGAACTTATTCTGAACGTACTGTAATCAAATAAATTTAAACCTTATACATCATTTAAAGAAGTTGTCAAGCCTCTACTAATGTTTACAAAACTCTATCGCCATAGGTTTAGCACAATAAATAGTGTTGTGCTAGATCAGAGTTTTTTGTTTAAATGAATCGGTAATAGCACTCAAACATGACACCCAGATTTAAAATCAGACCCATAAAACATCAAATAACCACTTTAAAATACTAGAAAGAAATAATTAAAATATAAAATAAAAAACATAAAAATAAATAAAAATAATAACAAAATGCAACAAGATCCGCACAAAATAAACACAGAAATGGTGGGTTACAGGGTTTCGAATCTCGCTTATCTTTCTAGTTGCCCTGGTAACGCCATACAAAATGATACTAATCGCCACTTGGCACCCGTTGCTAGGCAACGTTGGTAATGTGTTCAAGTGGTGGATTGTCCGCAAAAATTGAGTATTATCGCTAGTACTGTAATTGCTCGGACAACTCTCGGGTTCACGAGCTGTCGATAGAAGACCTATGCTCGCTTTGCTCTGTCCCTCGTGGTCATTCAAGATTAGGTTCTTATTTGTCTGCGGAGAGATGAAACGAAGGTTGGGTAACATGATGCGAATCTTTGGCTTATAAATATATAAACGGAACAAATTGATTAAGAACACGACTACTCTATTTAATTAGCAACACGCGCAATTTTTATGAGTTAACTGTTTTGGAGCTGGATTGCTCGACGTCGGGCACGTTCCTTGCGCCCCGGCCGACGATTATTTGCTGGAGGGATAGGTTGCTCTGCTGACTTGGCGGTTTTCTGCGGCACTTGGGTTGGGGCGAAGATGAGCGGATAGGTTACCGCTTCCCCTTCCCGGCAGACTGCTAGGGCGACTTCGAGTCCCCGAATTTGAGTGCGCAGGCTTTGGTTGAGCTGCCGCTCTTCTGTCCAGCCTTTCTGTGCTGCGGTCAGGCGGTGGTACAATGTTTTTACCTTTTCCGGTTCCTTCCAGGTTGCTCTAATCTGTTGCATTTCGCGGGTCAATTGAATGATTTGGGTGAGTAACTCCGCGTTTGACTGTCTTGCATGGTCCAGTTCAGATTGTAGGATTTGTAGGGAAGACATCACTATAACCAAAGATATCATTTTAATTCATTATAGGTTAAGTTAGATCATCATTTATCTCATTAAACAAAGTCACGAATAATTTTAACCATAAGAAAAAATAACACGCAAATTTCTAATATTTTAGATCAGTTATTACACGAAATCTATCACTATCAATTCACTCTTCGGGACAATATCTCTTCAGGCTTCGTTTGAGAGCCTCCACTGTATAGGGTCGTCGGGTATCTCGAACTGGGCGAGGTGGATAGGCGACTGCAATCCGCCCAGCAAGGATGTCTTCCACCACGTTCGCGAGATACATCCTCGCCTTAACCACCTGTAAATCCACCTGCTCCTGCACCCGTTCCCATTGGGTGAGGAGGTCCTGTGCGTTCAGGTAGGTCTCCGCAGCTGGATATTGCTGTCCCGAGAGACCGCAGGGATCCTTCTCCAAGCCTAATGTTCTCCAGGTGGCAGGATATGGCCTTGGTTGTTGCAACTGGTCGAGTATTCTGGTAGCCGGCAGGACTTCTGTCTGTCCCTGCTTGTCCGTCCCTCGGCTGGTGGTTCGTTTGGGCGACATGTCTAAACATTGTTGTTATTAGGTTCGATCGATTCTCCCATTCTAAGTTATTAGCAAACAAATTGTGTCTATGTTATTATTAAGGGTGTCATACACGTGACTATTGCCTTCCTTTACGCGATGGGACATTAATAAGCGGGTTGGGTTAATTTACGGGCCTGGTCCTTTAATGTGCACTCCTTTATAGGGGGAATATATAATAATATGATTAATCATATGGGTGAGATAACCTGATGTTTAATTTATTTAATATATACATATTAACTTTAATATATTACATGTAGGCGGATACTCGTGTATTGACCTAAGAGAATTTGTAAATTGATTTAAAGTTTGTTTAACAATTTCATTTACGGTTAATTCGAACTTTAAGATCTAGACCGGATATTGATCCGGAAATAACTTAGTTGTACGTGGGCGTATTATGGTGAGTGAACGACTTCCGGCGGATCTTACCGTTGTAACTTCAGCGGTTGACTAAAGGTGATTTAGAATGTTTACATCCGGTAATTATATTATTTACGTCATATTTTCCGAATTACTGTTCAACTGCTTCGCCTACACTCGATTATCTCAATTCTGGTAAGTTATTTCATTGATTAGTTCGAATGTAGTTTACTGACAATTTTTAAGAAAACTTCCTACGCTTACCGATGCTTCCAAGTAGCTGTGATACACTTCTTTGGAAAATTTCCGTTTGGTGGAATTTTATTTGTTCAATAAAATCGGTAACAGTTTATGTGATATTAATACAAATTTTCTCTTATCTTAAACTTTGGTTTTTACAATTATATTAATTTAGTTTAAGTAATAATTCGTTCAATTTTATCTTTAATCAATTTGCTGTAATTCCTGAATTTATAATAATTAGAGAAGAACCTTTTTCGATTCTAGAAATTATCCTAGTTCTAACTAAGGGTTAGTATTATCGGTAATATATATTGACATCTATTATTCAAATTCCTAATAGTTTTCCTACGGCTAGCTGGATCAACTATTACTTTAGTCCGTGAAATTATTTTAATACTAATCCAATAATTTTAAATCCGTGAATCCAGTTTTACTTTAATTTACATCGGAAATTACTTGACTTTTGTTTTTCAGAGAAACTAACTTATGGTTATTCCAATCCATTTCTACCTTTATTCTATGAATTACTTTAGTCAACGAATTTTTATTTACCCTTAATCAATATTTTACTTTACTAAAGCTAGGTTACATTGGTTTTACTCAATAGTTATCTGAATTAGTTTAATCAGTGAGATATTTCTGTTTACCCTAAAATCGTTTTACTGTTATCAATGAATTGATTGAATTTAATCAACGATATATTTACTTTTATTCAAATTTATTTTTAATCAATAATTTAAGCTAAACCCTCGCTTTTACTCCATCACTTCTTCAATTTCATCAAAATGAATTATCAGTGAATTACTTGTCGTTGCAGTAATTTTAATCAACAATTTAATTAAGTGGTTCCACACTTTTATTCAAGAATCGCTTTACTTTTAATCGATACGTTTCATTATTTGAAATCAATGAATTCGATTCTTAATTGCTTTCATTTTTATCGGGGGTTGATTTTTGATTAGATCCATGCATTACTCGTTCCTACCCAAGGATTAGTTTAATTTTATTGAAACGAATTACAATAGTTTAATTGATGAAATTATTTGTCATTACCCTAATTTTAATCAACAATTTACGATCATTTAAATTCTGAAGTTATCTTTACCCAATATTTACTTTAATTTTAAGCCATAAAACACTTTACTTTTACAATCAATGGTTACTTTAATTTTTATCAATAATCGCAATTTACTCGAATTCAATGATTTCCAATAAATTTTATCTATTTCAAAATATTAATCCAAAATAGCTATAACAACGATTTCAGTTAATTTAATCCCCGTACCGTTCCCCTTTAATAGGCCTTAAGCGCATATTGTGTTTACATTATATTTACTGAGTGCCCACTGGACTACTCGGTGTGATGATTTTGAGCCGTATGTAACATAATTTTAGGTCAATTTTACAGAATTGAGAAACGAGGAAGTAGCCAGAGACTCCTTCCTTATTTCTCGCTTCAGCTATAGGGATAAATATTGACGTTACGACCGCTGCGTTGCGCACGCTGAGTCTTCACGGGTGCATATCATTGGCGATTTTCCACGCACTTACATGCATCTGTACTATGTAGATTTTACTTTCTTGCGTTATGTATTGGCTGTGGGCCGGAAAAATTTCGACAGTTTAATTTAGTTTATTAAAATATATATAAAATAATTTATGTATATCAATAATATTTATTAATTATAAACAAAAATAACATAATTACCCTTCATAACCATTCCATAAAATTGCATAAAATAGCATAAAATAAAACATAAATACCTCTCTCCCCACGTCGACGCCAAGCAGAGCTCTACCGAGATGCAATGGACGTGACGTGGAAAGAGGCTTCCAACATAAATATTTCTCACCTAAAATCAGTTGAATAGTTTCTAAAGAACGAATTCAAAATTAGTTTCAAAATAGTTTGAAAATAAGGTTTTTAAAACTGGCTAAAAATAGTTAGTTTCGAAAAACGGTTAAGATTTTCAAAAATGGTTTGAAAAATGGTTAAGTTAAATGTGAAAATGGATCAGTATTTATACCTATTTTTCTCGCATGTGAAATTTGATGCAGTAAAACAAAATTCGACCTTGTTATTTTCTAGTAAATTCTATTCTTTAATTTTATTATTTTTTGATTTATTTTTATAATTTTTTATTTAGGATTTTTTTTGAATTATTACTAATTCAAATTTTCCGATTTAATTTTCACTTTAATGAACTTTTATTGATTTTTTTAATTTTTGTCGAATTTGTTGTGTTTTCTTGTTATATTTGTATAGGTATCGTGCGAATCTTGGTGCATTTTGTTATTATTTTAATTTATTTTTATGTTTATTATTTTATTTTTAATTCCCCTTTTTCTCATATTTTATAGGGTTTAATTGGTGTTTAATAGGTTTATTTAAATTGTATGTTATATTTGCGTGTGTGTTACTGATCCATTAAAACATTCCTCAAGGCCGTTTACGTTCTGGCCCAACAGAAATAACAAGAAAACACGAAAATTTGACCGAAAATTGACAATTTAATTAAAAGAACAAGAGTTCATGGAAAGTAGAAATGAAATTAAATAATTTAATTGGAAATAATCTAATTAAAAAATAAAAGAAACAAATTGTCAAACTAAATTATGAAAATAATAAAATTAGAGTTAGAATATACAAAAAACCTCAAGGTCAAATTTTGTTTTATAACATCAAATTTAACACGCAAGGTTAGGGTCACACAATAGGTATATACTCCGATTCATTTTCACAGAAAAAAAACTAAACTAATTGTTGGTAGCTATTTTGACTCGTTTTTAACGAAACCGAACCAGCAAACAGTTTAAGCAGTTATCTTACTTTGTAAGTGAACGATTTCGAAGTTTTTTGCACGTAGCGCACAAACAAACTCAAGTGAGCTCTGTTTGGGCGTCTGCGTGGGGAAATGTTATTAAGTATGATAATAATGAATGCCCAGGATGATGCCAATTATGCGATGATATTAATTATGCTATGAAGTCAACTGTATTATGCCAATTATGATCGAAATAAAAGTTTCAAACGAATGAAAGTTTATGTGGAAATTTTTCTGGCCCACAGCCGATACAATACTGCAAGAAAGTAAAATATACACACAATTCAAGCTGTGTAAGTGCGGTTCATCCACCAATAGTTTGTGCACGTGAAGGTTATGGCGTGAACAACGCAGGACCTAAACTTCAATACTATCCGTTGTAGGGGAAGATGGGACGGTGGAGGAGTAGTTTTCCTATAAAATCGACCAAAAATCATCCTCACACAACGGCTCAAAATCACAAACATTGAGTAGTCCAGTGGGCACTCATAAAATCATAATATCAACATATCTACCCTAAGGTCAAATAAGGAAGGGAGTGTGGGAAAGAATCGGAAATTGTTGTTATGTCATTAAAAAAATAAATTGTTCTTGAAGCTAGGACAGGAAGGCAAAACAAAATCACACTTAAATCTGTGAAATTGACTGTTCCACCATAAAATGATGAACTAAAATGAACCTAGAGACTACTACCACAGCCGAAATTGAATAAATAACGAGAACGAATCAATACAACGATTACCGCAAAAATAATTTTGAAGTGAACCTAAATTAGTTTAATTATGGTTAATATTTAGACCACTAACGATTTTCGTAATAATAATCATACAGTTCTTGCACAAATCAATTCATTTATAGTTTAATACTTGGATCACTAGAACTTAGACATCAATTGACCAGAGAAATAAAAATAAAATGGTTATAAGAATCTAAGCACCCACGTAACCTTCTCTAAACCCGATCATGAGGCCGACGAGAATAATTAATCGAAAATAAATTCAGTTAATCATTGCATTATCAAATTCATAATAATATCCACAGGAATCAACATTCATAAAGTCAATAATGAAAACTAATAACCATTGATAAGCAATAGATAATACATGAGACAGTTGAGTAGATTACTACAATGTCATTGAATGAACGAACCCAGAAAATAATTGGCCTCGCAGGATGAACCCAAAGTTATGATTTTGCCGAAACTATACTCGTACCCATAAGTGTGTTTGAAACTCGAATACAATACAGCAATAGATCCTAAATAAAATACCTAAAAATGACCTTTAGAGAACAACAGTATAATACCAGATAATTCGAACCGAATTTGGCGAGCTCAGCGTCGCCCCGGAAAGATGGAACGCGCAAAGCGGCGAGCCTTGAAAACGAAAAGATATCCAAATATAGAATTGTCAAAATTTAATAAATGATCGATTTAAATGTTTTGGTGATTTTGTTCATTGGTAATGATAGGATTAAATCAGTTAGATTAAAACTATAAAGTGGTTTGGACGAAAGACAAATGATAATGTGTCGAACATGATGAGAAGGGACCGGAACAAGAAACCGCACATAGACCTCCTATCGGTAGTGCGTTGAACCCACTATGATATCGGGCCTTAGCAGTTCTTTCGTAGCGCTCACCTTTGGCAGTCTCATAACCAGTGGTTACATTACCAACGTTACGTGGCAACGGGTAACCACTGGGGGCAAGAAAAGTTATATGTAGGGGTCAAGGTCATTTTCAAAAATAATAATTTTGAATGCCTATATAAAGAATTGTAGTTGTGTGAAGTTAGCATTATCAAATGTCAGTATTATAAGCACTGAAATGAAATAACTAAAAAGATCAACAATGTATTTTTATAATAATTAAAATTGCAAAAACATGGAATAGTCTTTAAATTTCTAGTAAGAGTTTTAGAAGCCGCAAAATATTATCGTTCAAAAAAGAGATTTAAGCTTGTTGGGCTAAAAATTTAACTTTATTAAAAAATAACTAGTTTTTACTATGATGTGCTGACAAAATTTATAATAACAGTTGTTATGAGAATGCGGCTTTCTAACTCATCTATAACAGTAAGTTTCTTTAACAATATTGCTAAGCATTAATATACCAACGTCGGCAAAAGGTACGGATATAAGGACGTAGTTACAACAGTAGTTATGTACTTGGTGCACTCAAAACGTTTCTGGCCTACCGCAGTTAAAATCTAAACTAGCAGAAAACTTTTTTTATTAGTATACTAAACCAAGTATATTAAACCAATTACCATTACAATTCAACCACCTGTGTACAGGCCGGATTTCAAATTCAAATGATGCTAGAAACTCTTCAAAAGAATTCTCAGCTGTATTTTGTTAACTGCATCTATCAAATTGTTAGGTTATTATTATTAAAAGTTGGTTTCCTCTGACTCCTCGTGTCCTTTTCGAATCAAATAAGTAAACCCAACACAGAATAATTTTATTTGCACTTTATCACAGTTACAACTCAATCCGATTTATTTCAATGTTTTGTAATCACAATTTCACTGATTTATTTGCACCTTCAACCCCCGTATAAATTTGATTATCTTAAGGTAGGTTATCCAATGGATAATCACTCTTTCTGATAGATAACTTTGACTTTACTTGAGTTTAGATTCTTCTACTGACCTGACTACACTACTCGTTTGCCTCGACCACTGGCCATTTAGTGTTTTTCCATTTTCCTTTTATACTCCTGCTCAGATTATTTTCAGACGATTGTCAACAACATTTGCTACATTATTAAATTATTAAAAATAATTACTTCCCACAGACCACCTTAGCCGACATTTTTCAACAACGTTTGCTACATTACTAAATTACAAATGAGGACATAATTACTACCCCATAGATCAGTGGCGCTCATATAATATTGTTAAGGCCAATTTACCCTTTTATATTATTTCGTCTATATACCGGATTTTTCTCATCTTTTGGGTTTCCCATTGACTCGGGCTTCCCATTAGTAATTAATTTTTTTAAATTAATTTGTTTTTTGTCTTATATTATTTTCTAGGGACCCCTCACTAAAGTTTATTATTATTTCTTGACTAGTCTGTCAATTTGACGTAAAAAAACAGTAACAATTAATTTTATTTATAAATATTTATCAGCATTTGCTGCTTTTTTAAGTATTCCTTGTGCATTTTCTGTTTTTAAGAATGCCTGAAACTCATTGCACCTCATTTTGAAATTAAATGTAACACCAATCCATAAGGAAAAGGTGAAATCACAAATCCCTATGGTAAAAAATAGCGCCAATAAGTAAGATAGAAATATAATTTCTCTATTTTTCTTAGTTTCGTTTAATTTTATGGTTTTTTTAAAAAAGATCCTTTCAAGATGGGTAAAATCTATTCAAAATCTAAAACTGTTCAATATCGGGAGTTAAGGTTCATATATTGGGAGACGAGAATATGCGTTCTATATCTGGAGACTCCCGACGAAATCGGGAGGTCTGCCAAGCCTGGTTTAATTCAACAATGGATGTTTGCATTCTGGATAGTTTTTTCCATTTTCATTTAACCTTTTGGTTGAAAAACACAATTTTTCCAATTTCTCTAAAATATGTCAAAGACCTCCAGCAAAAAATTAGTTTTTCTCCATTGATGAAAGTATTTTTTCAGCGATAGGTAATACAATTTTAAAACTGAAAATAACAAAATATTTGGAAAATGTTTATTTTAAAGCGAACTTCTACAGCCAAAGGTTTAGTCATTCTTTGACGAATAATTACTTTAAAAAATATTAGAAAATACTTTCAACTGTGATTTACGTTTATTAAATGAGAGATTCGGTATTATTTTGTGTTCTCCGACGTAAGTAAAAAGAACTATTCCAACAGTATTTAGAGTTATTAATTGTTTGTCTTCATTGCCTTGATAATTGTATAAATTAAATTTCGGAACAATCAATTCAGGAAAAGGCAACTGGGACCTTAATATGTTTTGAATGAATTCCGTCACAATGTATTTCTTGTATTTAATAGTAACACTTCCTCCTAGAACGGATTCTACGGCGAATCCAGCTTGAAAGTCTTTTTTCACACTACTTAACCAATACTCTTCATTTTGAACAAATGGTTGGGTAATTTTAAGAAGTAAAAGCTTTTTATCCTTAATTGGATAATCGGAGGACTTTTTTATTTTCATGGAACTTAAATTGATTTTTATCTCTTTCGATATGGCATTTGGAATGTCTAAAGTTTGAGTTGCAGCACCTTTCAATTTGAAATCACACATAAGAGATATTGTATATTCAAAGGGCAGTTCTGACATAAAATGCTGATAATTATGAGTATTTCTTTGATCTTTCGCCGCTTTTGTAGAAAATTTCATTTCTGGATAATTAAACTTTAGGACTTCAAAGAAGTTTGTCGCTTCATTTTCAATAATGACTTCTGACCAGTCGATATCGATATCATTAAAATCAATGCGAATTTCTTTGTAATTTTCCCAAAATTTTTTAAGTGCAAACTTTTTTACTAACAACTCTATGTCAGTAGTAAAGACGCTCATAGAATTAAATAAATATATTACTTACAAAGTTAAATATTAAAACAATAAAATTGTATTGGATTACACAATTAATAATATTTCCGGAAAAAATAATATTTTATAAGTTATTTGTAAAAATATAATTAATCCTTTAATGCGAGGTTGATTTAATTTCTTTTTAAAAGCTATAATAATACTTAGTTGGCGAACTAATGAAAATTTTCATTGGGCATCTAATACAATTTTGTTAATAGCGTGGGCTTTGTGGATGTCTGAACTTGAACCCCTGACAAACAACCTTTCAACCCTCCACTAGTTACCCGTTGCTAGGCAACGTTGGTAATGTAACCAATGGTTCTGAGACCGCCAAAGGTGAGCCTTCAGTTGGGTTCAGCGAGCTACCGTTAGAAGGTATGTGCTCGACTTACACTTTTCGATCCTTAACTTTCACATTGTACATTTTCTACATCTCTCGGAATATTAGATCCTCATTGTTTACAATTGTTTGGCCAAAACACAAATAGCCTTGAAAATTGTTTAAATGCATCAGTAATACAGCACGAAAACCCAGCATCAAGATAACTTAAAATACAACATACAACATCAACTAAACACTTTAAAATCTGAGAGAATATAAATAAATATAAAATCAAAAAACATAACAATGAATTAAAATAATAACAAAATGCATAAAGATCCGCAAGAAAATAACATAGAAATAACAAAATAACATAAAATTTGACTGAAAAATTGACAATTTTCGTAAAAGTAAAGAATTAATGAAAAAGTTGAATTAAAATAAAATAAATTTGGTTAGAAATAATTTAATTAATAAGTTAATGAATAAATTGTCAAATTAAATCAAGAAAATAATAAAAATTAGAGTTAGATTATACAAATAATTTCAAGGTCAAATTTTGTTTTATCGCATTAAATTTAACACGCAAGGTTAGGGTCACTGAACAGGTATATATACCGATTCATTTTTGCAGAATTTTAACACTGGTGAGGGATCACTTTTTCTCTCAAAAACCTCTTGCGTTTTTTGACAGAAAAAACAGTATTGGATCACCAGCTTCCGAAACGGTCTCGAAGTATTATTAGCAGGAGCTATTGGAAACGAGCGAAGTGAGCACGAGATATGAGCAATTATATGAGTTTGAGAATGTGAATTTATTGATATCGATTAAACGATTTGTGATGCTGCGAATCGACAATGCTTATGTGAAATATGAATGCCAAATATACAATTTATGATTCGAAGCTTTTGCCCAATTCATTTGGTAACATTTATTTGTTCATCTTTTCCGACCCACAGCCAAAACAAACTGCAAGTAATTAAGATCAACACACCCTAATCAAGCTGTGTAAGTGCGGTTCATCCGCCAATAGCTTGCGCCCGTGAAGATTCCGGCGTGAGAACGCAGGAACCCAAACGTCAATACTATCCTTTATAGAGGAAATGATTTGAGGAGGGAGTAGTCTTTTGGCTATTACATCATCACCTATCTCCCGAAAAATCGACCTAAACTATATGATTCACATCGGCTTAAAATCTCAAACACCGAGCAGTCCAAAGGGCACTCACTAAATATAATATGAACATAAATAGATCATAAGGATAAAGAAAGGGAAAGGGTAGCTGGGAACATAGCGAAATCGTTGTAACAGTTAAAATTAATAGCCATCGGAAAAAGACTAATCTGAACGACTAAAATCATGAAAAATAATGTTTTAAATAACATATGAGGATTAAATAAATTATGTTGAATTGAGACGGAAAATATGAGCAGAACGCTGCGCAAATTTTCGGAAATAATTAAAATACTTATCATAAAACTGTAAAATAAGGGCGGATCGCTGCTCAAATTTTCCGAAGTAATTAAAATACTTATAAAAAATAGTAAAGTAAAAGTGGAATGTTGTTCAATTGTTAGTATAATATTCTCGAAAAACTGTAAAATAAGGGCGGAACACTGCTCAGATTTTCCGAATCAATGAAAATACTTTATCGAAAACTGTAAAATAGGTATGGATTACGGCTAAATTTTTATATAAGAAAAATATTTTTATAAAGCTGAGGAATAAGGACGGATCCCTATTAAAAACTTAATAATGATAATTGTAAGGATAATGATAATAATAATAATAATAATAATAATAATAATAATAATAATAATAATAATAATAATAATAATAATAATAATAATAATAATAATAATAATAATAATAATAATAATAATAATAATAATAATAATAATAATAAATATAATAGTAATGGAAGTAATAGGAATAATGATAAATGTAATGGCAGCAGCAATTAATAAAGGTAATACATATAATAGTAACAGTGGAAATGCTAGTATCAATAATAGGGAACATAGTGTTATAATAGGGATAGGGGTAAGAGAGATACTGTATGGATATTTAACATAACAAAGGGTTTACAGGCCATAGAAAAATCATCAACACGGACAACGATAAGAAGGACTAAGCGAATAGACATAAAGATAAATGATATGAGAAGATAGTTTAACATTTGAAGGAGATAGGAGAACAATGGGACCTAAAAATCGAAATCGAGCACAGGCCTTCTATCGACAGCTCGTTGGACCCAGGGATCGTTCAGTCAACAATAACATTAGCAATGGCGCTCACTTTTTGCGGACGATCCACCCACCAACACAGTTCCAACGTTGATTAGCAATGGGTGCCGAGTGGTAAGCGAAAGATATTTGTATCGGGGTGTCTGTGTAACAACCATATAATTTCAAACATCAACACCCAGAGACCCACCACAACAAAATAAACAAATAAAAAGAAAACCATAACTGTCACATTATTTAACAAATCATTCATTTTCCACACCGTAACAAATAGTTAATTTATTATAGAATTTGACTCGTTCATTCGATCTTGTCCTAGCTCTCCATTGGACTTCTTGGCTGTGATTAGGCGTCGTCATCAGCTTTGCGTAAAATTATAAATTCTATTTGTTAAACTACGGATAATAATTTCGTACTAACACGTGAGTTTTTTTCCTCGTTATTCATATTCTATGCATGGAATTTACAAATCAACGATTAAGTTCTAACTGACTTAAAACTTATTTAATAGGCCTTAAAAATTTCATTCGATAAGTGTTGAGAATTTGGTTAGTCTGTTCCCTTAGCCCCATGTAGTTTAGTAACTTGGAGAACGGATTCAAAATTTGAGTCTTTTCTCCAAGTAACAACAATAATTAAAATTAAGGCTGGGGAAATAAAAATAGAATTTATGCATTAAAATGAATATAAAAAAAGACTTCGCTCGGGTAGACGTTTTTATTTTGAAATATGTAGTTTTGTAAATTTTGTTTTTTTTTGTAATTTTTATTGGTGTTTAAATATGTGTCAGGTAAATTGTATGAATTTGAAAATGAATTTGTAATTAAAGTTGGAATTGTGAGTAAATTTAATTTAAAAGTGTCATATCTCAAATAAAGGACTTTGACTCTTTAAAAACGCTTAAATATTATTCAAAATGTCGCTAATATGTTCGATTTCTAATGAAATTCCTGAAGTTCCAGTTCTTAATAGATTATCAGGGCATGTTTGTGAAAAAAGGTTAATTGATAAATACTTAACAACCAATGATCTAAACCCAGTCACTGGGGTACAGTTTTCTGGAGATGATTTGATTGAAATTAGAGTTCTAATGCACGTGAAATCGAAACCACCCAGTTTTACATCCATTCCAGCTTTATTGAAATCTTTTCAGGATGAATGGAATGCTTTGATGCTTCAACAACTTACGATGAATCAAGAGAACCAGGCTCTTAAACGTGAATTGTCTCACGCTTTTTATCAATACGATATTTCATGTAGAATCGTGACTCGTTTAACTAAAGAAGCTACTGCAGCTCGAAGAGCTTTATCTACTCTTAAACCACAAGTTGGAATTACATCTCATTATTCCTCCTCAAGCTGCACAATTCGATAAAAGTGAAGCAGGGGAAACTCTTCGTTGGATTGAAATGTTAAATGCTACAGTTCCAAGTCATATTATGGGACTCCGGTTACAGCCTATCCACGCTGGGAGATAACAGCTGGCCCAATCCCAACAAATATTCAAGAATGCTCAAATAGCGAATAGTACAAGATAGTATTAAAGCATAAGATTTAATGAAGATTTTATATTTCATTTTTACTATTCTATATTGATAATATATATATTTTTATAATTACCTTTTTTCGAAACACCTTGTATATTTTATAAATTCTATATGAAATATTTTTACAAATAGAAATTAATGAAAGAATCTAAAGATCAAGAATCGCTTCTACACTTGACGACGTCCAAAGGAGAGAATGCAAATAAGTTTAAAAAAAATAGATTTGTCAATATAATTCCTTGTAAATTTATGTGCAAATGTGTTTATTGGATAAATTATCGGAAATAGATGACCAAAACCGGGTGAAACAAATAGCGAACCCCAGTAACCAACCAATAGTTTCAAAATATTGGTGGGTTACTGGGTTTCACTATTTGTTTAAACCACTTCATTATTACCCCGGTAACGCCATATAAATATTACTTTGACTACCACTCGGCACCCGTTGCTAGGCAACGTTGGAAATGTGTTCGAGTGGGTGGATTGTCCGCAAAAAGTGAGCATTACTACTAATACTGTAATTGATTGGACAACCCTCGGGTCCAACGAGCTGTCGATGGAAGACCTATGCTCGCTTTGCAATGTCCCCTGTGTGTGAAAATTTAAGATCAGATCTATGTTGATCAGTAGGACTAGATGGTATTTCTGGGACGCGATGTGAATGCTCACGACCTTTGAAGATAATCCAATATTATTCATATCTTATAACCTACTACTTTATACTAGTTTCATAACAAATACACTTTTATTTTATAAACAGAAAAGAACGATTAAAATTCTCGAGTTTTGTAAATTAATTCGATGTCAGCACAGTATTAGATCTTTAATTCGATTCACTTGCTAGGTGGGCAACTCTGCGTCTGGCACGTTCCTTGCGTCCCGGTCGGTGAGTACTTGGCGGTGCGGTTGATGGTTTCACTGCCCGCGTGGCATTGTCGATTGGATCCCGGTACGCCAACTGAGAAGGGGCAAAGATGAGCGGGTAAGTTACCGCCTCCCTTTCCCGACTAGCTGCCAGGGCGACTTCTAATCCCCTGATTTGTGTCCAAAGACTCTGATTGAGTTGACGTTCTTCTGCCCAACCTTTTTGAGCAGCAGTGAGTCTGAGGTAAAGGGCCTTAGTCCTCTTCGGGTCCGACCAGGTAGACTTGATTTGTTGGGCTTCTCGTGTTAGTTGAACTACCTGGTCGAGAAGGTTCGCGTTTGCTCGTCTAGCATGGGCAAGCTCTACTTGTAGTAGCTGTGTAGATGTCATCGCTGCAATAGAAATCTTTTAATTCCACTATTAACTCAAATGAATCAAAATTGTGATTAATATAAAACATAAGTTGCGAAAATTAGTTTACCGAATCATCAAATAAAACGAACAACATTTTTATTTTTTTAATTGAGCTAATACTACAAATTACTGTCCGTGCTTCCATTTAATCCGGGGAGTCAGGGTTCTTCAAAACATCTCCTAACTCCTTCTTCCGGAGAGCAACCTGGGATGACGGCCACTGGTCGCCTGGTGTTGCGGGCCGGCCTGGTCGGATAAATATTTGCAATTCGTCCGACAGAGATGTCGTCTTCGACATTGGCAAGGTACAGCCGGACCTTAACTACCTGTAGGTCGACCTGCCATTGTATTTCTTCCCAACGGGCGAGGAGGTTTCGCGCGTGATGACGGATCTCCTCAGCTGGGTACTGATTGGTATCTCGCTCGTTCGCCCAACGGGAGTCATTCTCCATTCCAAGCATCTGCAGAGCGGTCTGATGCGGTCTCTTGGGTTGAGGCTCCTCGAGGCTTGTCGGCCGTGCTCGCTTCCAAGCCCGACGCCATTCTTCTGCAACATGGGCGGGAATCCACTCGAGAGGCCTTGGTTTTTCTAAAATACCATTATGATTAGGTGAACCGATATAACATAGTTTCAAAGTATCTTATATTAACTGCGGTATAGTCTTTTATTTCTCTGTTCGCGTATTGACGTCAAGGCATCGTCCGTACCGACTCATTATTATGGGGGTTATAAGCGTTTGTCGACGAATAATTGTTGTGGATGAAAATTTTTTAACTATACTTTCGATGTATAGCAAAAATTTGGAGTCGGATATTTATTTGTTTCTATCCCGCACGAATGTCTGTAGGTCTACTCAAATCGTCGGTGATCGTTTTACGGTTGGTAATGTAGGATTCATGAGAAAACAAAATTTTTAGTTGTCCGTCTAAAGTTTAGGTAAGGGGGTACTGGTCGCTTTAAAATTTATACCATGAACATCAAATCAATTTAACATTTACAGAATAAAAATAATTGTCCATTTATGATTTATGTTATGTAATACATGTTGAATTAAGATTCATGAAAATAGGAATAATTATCAACTTATTATCTATGAAACCATAGTAATTACAAATCCTAACCTTCACGAAAATAATAATAATTATCGATTCGAAAATTATGCAATGAGACAATTGTCAACCTTTAATTTATGAAATATCACTAACTATCAATTTACAATTTATGAAATGATGACAACTATCAATCTCATAACCCACGAAGCAATAACAACGATACAATCTAGGAGATCAAACAATTTTCAATTTTATAATTCCTGAAATCCTATAATCACCCATTTTTAATTTATGCGGTAATAATAATAACTATCAATGAAATAATATAATCTTCGATTCTAAAATTCATAAATAATACTGACTATCAATTTTAAGACTCGTGGGGAATAAGAATAACCCTTAATGCGAAATTTATGAAATCATATAACTATCCATTTTTAATATTTATGAAATAGGGATAACTATCGATTTGAAATTTAATGGAATCAATTTTAAATTGTATGAAATAATGATACTTTATGAAACAATAATGACTATCCATTTTTCAAAATTTATGAATTAAGAATAGCGAAAATTTATGAATTGAAATTTTAATATAAATTACCTTGGGTTGGGGAACTCGATTCCCTTGGTATTTTTCCTTCTGTCGTCGTGGTTGCTTGATTCATATTTCCAAAATTGAAATTAATAGACTGATTGGTGGGTATTCGTACCTAATCATATAAACTAGTGTGGTTGTATGCGCATCCGCTGCACTACGGTTAATCCAGAACATTCGCGTGTGAAAATTTTATTTATGATTATGAAATTTTAATCGATATTTATTGTCTAGGTGAAGTGTTTACGTTGACTAACGGAAATCCAATCTCGATGATCACGATAGTTTTCAATTTATGTAATGAGATTCATGGTTTTTGGTTGATCGTAGCCCTCATTCGATCGATAGTTCAGGTTGATTTTAATTCTTATTTATTTGTATTTAATGTCGTCATTTTTTCTTTAGTGTATTCCCCGGTTTTTCATATCATCACCTATACTTACGACGGGATTTGTTGGAGATGAGTAATTCAGGTACGTTTATTTCATTTAATCGTGTTATTATTAACCTATTCCAGGGGAATTCTGATGTTGATTCAGTCTTGATTTAGTTCATCATGGAACTTTAAGCGATTGTTAGAGTCTCTTTATGATCGAGTGAGTTTGGAAGGTCTATCAATTCGAACTCAACTTGGGAAGAATAGACGTTTTTTATCGGATTTTTTTTTATCTGGTTTTGGAATTTTATTATCATGCTTAGTTAATTTCGTCTAGTTTTCTAGTGGGGTTAGTGATTTAATTAATTCGCATAATTTTACAGAGATTTTAGGGATGTTTTACGGGTTCTATCAATACAGGTTTCTTATATAATTTTTGGAGGGATTGTCGTGAAAAATAAAATTGTCTGCTCGATGGGTTTTTATTTTTTGATTCTATTGGATTTAATTCGTTGGCATTTTATTATGTTTCTACCGTTTAATTTCTTTGTCAATTTCAATTATTAACAAGATCGTTTTATGAGAGTATTCTGAGAAAAGGCATTTGCTATGCTTATGGATGTATTCTGACCTGTAGTTATTCGAATTCTCTACCTTACCGTAGGTTCAGGGTAAATTGGTTTTAATATCGCAATTATGTAATAGTAATATTAATTTATGGTTTTTCCCTTTGAATTCATAACAATTTTAAATTTATGGTGAAAAGAAGCATTGATTACCCTGCTAGATTCCCAAAACAACGCGTCTGATCTCGGATTTAGAATTAAATTCTTTATTCTATTAGCAGTTAAGGTAATTTATGCAATAATGATTAAAAATTAAAGATTTATAGTTAAGTTGGATTTATTAAGTTATTTCGATTCATATCAACGATTTCGGTTTATTTATTCCCCGTACCCTTTCTCCTTTAATAGGCCTTAGACGCATTTTATGTTTATATTATAGTTAATGAGTGCCCACTGGACTACTCGGTGTGATGATTTTGAGCCGTATGTAGAATAATTTAGGTCGAATTTACAGAAACCGAGAAACGAGGAAGTAGCCAAAATACCCCTTCCTTATTCCTCCTTTCCTCTACGCGGAATAATATTGACGTTCCAACCCCTGCGTTCCGCACGCTGGGTCTTCACGGGCACAGATCGTTGGCGATATTCCACGCACTTACACGAATCGGAATTTTATGTTGATTTTGCTGTCTTGCGATGTGTTTTGGCTGTGGGCCGGAAAAATTTCGGCAAATAAATTAATTAATTTCATGAAAACAAATTTTAACATCATAAATATTTATTAATATATATTAAAAGCAAAGTACAAAATTACTTGACCAATTCAATCCAATCAAAACATTTTTCATAAAAATACATCTCCCCCCACGCCGACATCCAAGCAGAGCTCTACCGAGGTTGCGAGGATGGGACGTGGAGAGAGAGTTCCGAATAAAACTACTTCTCACCTAAAAATTCACAATAGATTTTTAAGAATTAACAAAAGTTTTGTTTCAAACTGGTTTCAAAAATGGTTTCAAAAATGGTTAAATTTTATGTGAAAATGCATCGGTATTTATACCTATTTTCTGTCCCTAACCTCGCGTGTTAATTTTGGTTTAGTAAAACAAAATTCGACCTTGTTATTTTCTAGTGTATTCTAATCTTTATTTTTATTATTTTTTCATTTATTTTGATAATTTTTTTATTTAGAATTTTTATTGAATTATTTCTAATTCAAATTCTTTGATTTAAATTTCATTTTCATGAAATTTTATTGATTTATTAAATTTCGGTCGAATTTGTTGGGTTTTAATGTTATATTTGTATTTGTATCGTGCGGATCTTGTTGCGTTTTGTTATTAATTTAATTTATTTTTATGTTTATTATTTTATATGTAATTATCTTTTTTCTCATATTTGATAGGGTTTAATTGATGTTTTAATAGGTTTGAGTTTAAATTTGCATGTTATATTTGCATGTGTGTTACCGATTCATTTAAACATTCACAATGCCGTTTGTGTTCTGGCCCAACAATATCAACACCCAGAAACCCACCAGATATCAGACAGCTTGTGCAGGACACTTCCTTTTAACTGGTGGGTTACAGGGTTTCGTTATTTGTTTAAATTATCCTGTGGTTGCCCCGTAATGTCATACAAAAATATGCTAACTGCCACTTGGCACCCGTTGCTAGGCAACGTTGGTAATGTGTTCAAGTGGTGGATTGCCCGCAAAAATTGAGTACCATGTGCTAGTACTATAGTTGCTCGGACAATCCTCGGGTCCACGAGCTGTCGATGGAAGACCTGTGCTCGCTTTTAATTGTTTGGTCCCCTTGCGTTTAAATTTCTATCGTCTATCTAGCTGGTTTACTGGCGTTGGTTTGAGAAAACAAGAATAAGTGGTGGTTTTTATTTAATCCTTCACAATGTTATTTTAAACCTTACGAGGACATAAATGTAATGAGAGATATGCGGAACTACAATATAACTAAACAATAGTTTATTTATTTATGAAATACATTGATTAGAAAATCGAGCGGCTCGGCGCTTCGCTCGCTCTATGCGACCCGGTCGTCGACTAGATGTTGAGGGAGTTATTGGAGTAGGGGTCTCGACAGTGATTGACGTTGTGGATGGGGTCGGATTCGCTTCACGATATGCTAATTGAGCCGGGGCGAAAACTAGAGGGTAGGTTACCGCTGCCCCCTCTTGACAGGCGGACAACGCTACCTCTAGCCCCCTGATTTGAGTCTTCAGGCTTCTCACTAATTGTCTTTCTTTGGCCCACCCCTTCTGGGCCGCAGCTAATTTTTGATATAATGGTTTGACTCTCGTGGGGTTTACCCACGTCGCCTTGAGTTGTTGCGTTTCTCGGGCCATCTGTACAAGTTAGTCGTGAAGATCCTTATTTGTCTGTCGTGCTCGGTTTAATTCGTTTTGAAGTGACTTTACGGGATCCATTTAAAATAGTAAGGGTAAATTTGATGACGACTAATACAAATATGAGCAGTTTTACTTAAACATATTTAGAAAATGAGGGCTATAATAATGAAGAAAACGAGTCAGAAGAAATTTTTGTTTGGAATTCGATCATAATATTACTACTACAACGATAAAAGGTTCAAATCAATAATGTTTATTCCTCAGCGAAGAATCGTTTGATCCCCTCTTCAGGAGAATATCCCGGGATCACGAATACCGGCCGCTTGAGATTTCGGATCGGTCTTGGAGAAGGCGGATAGTTGTCAGCCAGTCGTCCGGCCACCAGGTCATCTTTGACATTGGTCAGGTATTCTGTGGCCCATGCTACATCAGCCTCGACTTGTCGCTGATGCTGTAAAAGGCCTTCCAGGAGTTCTTGGGCCTGCATTAGAATATCTCGTGACGGATTGGGTTCGTCCGCCGCCATCCGGAATCGCTTCATGAATTCCTCCGGCGATATTTCCTCTGATTGGTTGTCCGCAGGCACATCAGGATATCGCTCCTGGTATATCCGACTCCAGGCCTGCCTCCATTGTTCCACAGTGTGAGCGGGCATATCAATCATGGTTCCAGTGTGTCCTGAAAAAAAAATACATTTTCACTCAATATCTCTCCTACAGTTTTGATGGGGACGGTGACTTAAGGGTTCGCTACAAAACACAATCTCTCACGTCTTGTAAAAAAGAAACTCACTAGCTTGATCCTACATGCGTTACAATTCACGGGATGTTGGACATGTTTTGTGAGTACGGTATTTGGTAATGCAGATATTCTCGTATCGTAAGGGTGCGTTAAGCAAAAATATCTTTGGTACTCGGCAAAAATAATATTGTATTTTATTGATGATTGTGTTTACCTCGTATATGCCGGTTCATTAATAGTATTAGGATTATGTATGTACCAGTTAATTTACAATGCATAATAAATTGAATAAATAATTCTATGACGTCAACCTAAAATATATTTAAAGAAAACAAAAATAAAATGATCCATTTATCAAAATACTTTCTAATTAGCTATTATGTTTCGGCCAGAACTAAGTTTCATGGGTCCTCTTTGATAAACATGGTTTTGGTAGATATTTGACAGATTCATCCATCAAGAATTGTAAGTTGTTGGCGACTTTGAATGGAATTAAGATATAATCATCGCGTAATAATTTTTAACGCAATTAGTCGTAGCGAGGTAGACCTATAGCGATCATTTAAAGTAAAGGGTCCAACTTGTCATGTTTAGTGAGAGAGCGGTTGGATTTGGGTTGTCTGCGTAAGAATATGTTGCCAGGTCTGCCTTTTTGGGGTTGCTCCTATAACTCGAATGCATACTTAAAGTCATGATAATAGTAAGTAATTAGAATTTACCTAAAAGATCTTCCGTGATGTTTGGGCATTCGGACTCTAGCTCCTCGTCGAAAATATTTGCGGAATTCATGGCTGGTAAATTGCGAAAATGGAAAAATGAAGTGGTTCGGTTATCGATAATACATGTAGTGTAAATCGACGAATTGAAGATAGTCGACAGGAACTGAATGTCAATTATGCTTCAATTATTATGGCGAATCGCCGGATGTGTCAACGGTTTGTTTATTTGCCATGCCATTTATAATCCATCATATTTATTTTAGGCGGATAGCTTTGTTTATCCGGTCGATTTGAATTTAGTGTGGTCATTATATGAATTTTCGTATTCGTATGATCATGAATTTTCAAGTGAGTGAGATATTTTATTATACTTGAATATTATCGAACTTTGTTGTTTAAGGAACAATAGTTATATCGTGGTTTCTAACTGGAATTTGGTGTCATGGGAACTTTATTCTGGGAACTCTCTCATCATTCTTGGGGAAGTCAGGTCATCTTGTCACAATGGTCGAGAAAAAATCAGTGGCAAGTATTTCTCTCTGTTCGATGTTTGGTGGTGTTAACATTCACGTCGTATTGATATTTAGAGTTGTCTAATTTTTGCCTGGCTAGCTATTAATCTTTGCATTTTAGGGTTCGGTTTATTGTCGCAAATTTACTGGGATGATTTTTTCAACGCAACTCTGTTAATGCTGAATTCTACGCAACTCTTACCATCGCTTCGCTCAACTCTTCGACGATGATTTTTAATGTTTTACGTGAGGAAAGGTGATCATTACGTAATGGTTTTCCATTTGCTGATTTTTATTTTTATCATTTTGTTAATCAATAAATTCTTTCGATTATTTTATTTCAAAGTGGTTAATTGTGGTAATTTTAGTCAATGGCTTATTTAGTTAAACAAATAATATAATTTTTCAATTAATTTGGTCATCTGTTTTATTCGATCCATGACTCTATTCCCTGATCAACAAGTCAAAGTTCTTCTTTCACTCAATAGATTTGTCGGATTTTTATTGAAGCATGATGTTGCTGTTATTCAAGGGGATTGGATGTTCATCGAGGAATTACTTAGTTCCACTCACAACTTTCTGTATTTCACTCCACAAATTTACGATAGTCGTAAATTCACATTGATTGGTTTTAATTCTGAAGTTACATCAAGGAGGACTTTGTTTGTTGATCAAGAAATTGCATCGATTCTATTTAGTAACTATTTTATTTAATGGAGTTTAAGAAATACGATGCGCATAATTAATTTTCCGGTAATTCATAATTTATAAACTACTTATTTTTACTCAAATGTTTATCTTTACGGTATATTAATTTAATGAGTTGAATTTTTCTTTACTTTAAGCAATAGTTACTTTAATTAAAACCAATGAATTATTTATTTCCCGATTTTTACTAATTTATCCGAGTGGTAAATTTGATTTTGTTCACAAATGTTAATCCAAATTAGTTATAAAAACGATTTCCATTTTATTTAATCCCAGTTCCATTCCCCTTTAATAAGCCTTAGACGCATATTGTGTTTACATTATATTTATTGAGTGCCCACTGGACTACTCGGTGTGATGATTTTGAGCCGTGTGTAACATAATTTTAGTCGATTTTACAGAATTGAGAAACGAGGAAGCAGCCAGAGACTCCTCCCTTATTTCTCGCTTCAGCTATAGGGATAAATATTGACGTTCCAACCCTGCGTTCCGCACGCCGGGCCTTCACGGGCACAGATCATTGGCGATATTCCACGCGCTTACACGAATCTGACTTGTATGTAGATTTTATTTGCTTGTGTTAGGTGTCGGCTGTGGGCCGGAAAAATTTCGACATTTTAATTTATAAAAGCATATAAAATAATTCATGTAAATAATATTTATTAATTATAAATGACAATAACATAATTACCCCTTTTCACCATTCCAAAATTGTAAAAATCAACATAAAATAACATAAATACCACTCTCCCCACGCCGACGCCGAGCAGAGCTCCATTGAGATGCAGGGAACGTGACGTGGAAAGAGGGTTCCACCATAAATATTTCTCACCTAAAAAATGAGTTCCTGAAAAATTGAACAATCTTCAAATAATATAATTGCAAATTGTTTTCAAAAGGTTTTAATCAATTCGAAAAACAGTGTTAACAATTTTCAAAATGGTTTTAAATGGTTTGTTTCGAAAAACGGTTTAATTTAATGTGAAAATGGATCAGTATATATACCTAATTTTCTGGTGTGTGAAATTTGATGTAGTAAAACAAAATTCGACCTTGTTATTTTCTAGCAAATTCTATTATTTATTTTTATTATTTTTTGATTTATTTTTATAATTTTTTATTTATAATTTTTATTGAATTATTGCTAATTCAAATTTTTCAATTTAAATTTCACTTTAATGAACTTTAATTAGTTTTTTCAATTTCGTCGAATTTGTTTGTTCTCTTGTTATATTTGTGTAGGTATCGTGCGGATCTTGGTGCATTTTGTTATCATTTTAATTTATTTTTATGTTTGTTAATTTATATTTAATTCTTTTATTTCTCAGATTTTATATGGTTTAATTGGTGTTTTCAGGTTTATTTAAATTGCATGTTATTTTTGCATGTGTGTTTCTGATCCATTTAAACATTCTCAAGGCCGCTTACGTTCTGGCCCAACATAACGATGAGTACACTTTCACTGTTCAGTGCTTAGTTAAAGTTTAGGAATTTTAAGTTATTGTTTTGCATGACCATAAAATAAAAATTTAGAAAATAAAATAAAAATAAAAATTCTTTAATAAATAATAACATAAACATAAAAGTTATTAGATTATATCAAAAATTTTTAAAAAAAAATCAATTTAAAATTAAAGAGTTTAAAAATTAAATTTTAAGATAATCTTTACAATCTAGCTTCTATTTGAAAATTTATTTTCGTATTATTTACTTGATGTTTAAATAATCATAAATCATTTAGCAACGAAGTATGATTTAAGTGTCGATTATTTCCTATTTACATTATAAATTTCTAATTAAAAATAAAAAAGGTAATTAATATTAAATTTATTTTTTAAAATTTCAGCCTTAATAATTATTTAAAAAACATTAATAATATCAATTTTATACTTCAGGAAATTTTACAAGAATATGGAGGAAAATAAGTTTTATGATTTATATGGTTTTCATCTCAATCCATTAGAAATGAATAATTGGATGTTATGTCAGCAACAATATTTTAATTATCCTTTGGATGGATTTCCTGGAAGTATAGGTATAAGCTATGGCGGCTTACCTTTGCAAAACGAATATGATCAGCTTTATTTACAAGGAAATTATCAAAATATTTCTAAATCAAATATTTTCTCAGCAAAACCAAATAACGACCACCAATCTTTTCGTCCGAATAATAAAAATGAATATTATAAAAAATCTGACAAAAATTCACGTTTCCAAGGTGTAAGTCACAGTTCACAAAAAAATCAAAATAAAGTACAAACAATCGAAAGTAGTCAGACTTTGAAGATTGAATCTTGTAAAGGAACATTTGAAATATTAAATAGAAATAAAAAAGGTGACGACGAAAAATTTAGAAAAGCATTTTCATCAACAGTCAAAATTGATCTTGATAAGGACTTCCCACCAATTTCAGCAAGTGTAATTAATGAACCATCATCAGTGAACGAACGAACTCTGGATTATCGACTTGCATTACAGAAACCGAAACCTGTCGTTTTATCAGATAATAAAGTCGAAAAAGAAAATATTAAAGATGAAAATCAGGAAAAAGTAAAAAAAAAGCGTAAAAGAAATAGAAAAAAAAAAGTTGTCGAAAAACCAGCAGATCCATTTTCGTTTGTTGATGAAGAATTTCCAAGTTTAGAAAATGTAAAAATTGAAGAGAAATTAAAAATTGAAAAACAAGAACCAAAACTAGTGCAAGACACTGTGAAAATTAATAAAGGTATTTTTTTTCTATTTATAAAAACATAAAGCTTAATTAATTAAATATAATAAAAATAGCTTTTTGGCTTATAAATCATAAATTCCACAATTTGTTGGTTTTTAGGCTTCCTAACCCGAGTCACAATTCCCACTAAATTCAGATCGGTTATTTACCCCTATTTGTTGGGAAATGCTAAATTTATGGAATTATTGTTGAATTGTTCTCGGTATTCCATAGATATGGGAAATGTAGCAATTTAATTTTTTCTAGGCATGTTCGAAACAAACATAATTTATGTTAATAGAAAAGCTCTTTATTTGCCCAACAGTAAAACTACTACTGTATTTCCTTTCCCATAATTATTTATTATTTAATATGTTCAAATTGGAAGCAAATACAATTTGCGACAACAAATCAGGAGCTTCTAGCTTCTTTTCGTTTTATAAATCACCTTACTTATTCAAGTCGCGTGAGAACTCTAGATTATTGTTTAAAGAGGAAATTATTCAGTCAAAGGTTGCCGACGGCTGCATTGATGACAATTAATTGATGCTAATTATAACTCCGCAAAAAACAACCGATACACGACATATATTAGATAAATATAGATTCCTTGAATTATTGTGGTTTTGCTTAATTATAATGTAGGTCTGGGTTGAGCCTTGCCAGATGTAGTATGTGTGTCGGCGACCTACTTATTTATTAAATAAAACTATATAGCTTGTGTCTGACCTACTTATTTAATAAATAAAACTATATAGCGTGTGCCTGACCTACTTATTTAATAAATAAAACTAGCGCGTGCCTGACCTACTTATTTAATAAATAAAACTATATAGCATGTGTCTGACCTACTTATTCAATAAATAAAACTATACAGCATGTGTCTGACCTACTTATTTATTAAATAAAACTATATAGCATGTGCCTGACCTACTTATTTATTAAATAAAACTATATAGCATGTGCCTGACCTACTTATTTATTAAATAAAACTATATAGCATGTGTCTGACCTACTTATTTATTAAATAAAACTATATAGTGCGTGCCTGACCTACTTATTTATTAAATAAAACTATATAGCGTGTGCCTGACCTACTTATTTATTAAATAAAACTGTATAGCATGTGCCTGACCTACTTATTTATTAAATAAAACTATATAGCATGTGTCTGACCTACTTATTTATTAAATAAAACTATATAGTGCGTGCCTTACCTACTTATTTATTAAATAAAACTATATAGTGAGTGGGTGAACTTATTTATTAAATAAGGCTGTATAGTATGTATTCTGTGACCTAAATATTTATTATTGTGATCTAATTTGATCAATATTATGAAACTGAGTCATGTATATTAAATTTTCATGACATACTTAAAAATAATAAGGAATATTTAGCTTAATATTTGGAAACCATATATAATTTCTCGCAACAAATCGGGAACTTCTGGCTTTTTTTCGTCTTATAAATCACTTTAATTATTCCAAACTCGAAGAAAATCGCGTCAGAACTCCAGCATAATATTTAATGCGGAAAAGAGCTCGAAATATTAAGTCAAAGTATTGATGACAACTAATTGATGCTAATTCCAACGCAGAAAAATTAAACCGATGCATGAAAAGAGCTTCAAAGGAAAGTTTAAAAATCTAAAACGATTGATAAAACCCTTTAATAAACTTTTAAAGCCATTTAAATGAAGGGGTATGTGAGAATGCAATTAATTTTATTAAATTAACTAATTAAATGATTAACAATTAATTACATGATTTATGTAAATCAATGTATGTTATGGATTAATTTAGTATGTAAATTCCTAATGCTGGCATTATTCTACATTGAATAAAAATCCTCATGGAGTAATTTAAATATTGAAATTATATTGAATTGTTTTGAAATTAATAAAAAATTATCGATTTGAAATATTAATTTTATTAATACTAAAAGTATTACAACTAACAATTAAAAAAATTAGTTTTAAGTTATCATGACAACTGATAAATAGATGCATCGATTTAGGATATTATAAATTGTCACGGGGAGGGGGCACGGTGCGTGATTACTGATACTAGCCCAATGGTAACATTTCTCTATACTTGCGCCGCCTTTTCACTGTTTATAGACTCCATTTGATTTTACAGTTAATTATTTATTATTTGATTTCAAAGTACATTCAGAAGAATATTTTTTTCCATCAAGTACGGTAAGTCATTTGGTCGATAATCAAATTTTTTTTTATCCCGCATTTTTTTTGTTGTAAATTCTTTTTTAATTGATGTTTCTGATTTCAATATATAAAAAAAACTCCCCCAAAAATAGATCAAATTTAGAAAAATTCATAGAAAATTAATTATTAGTTGCCAATAACGACGAAAGAAAAAAAACGAAAAAACGAAAACTTTTATTCATTCTTCCTGGCGATATGGAAGGCCAAGTTAGAGTTATTCAAGCGCCAACTGTTCAGAAAAATAAAACAAAAGTTAATTAATAAGATGGCAATTGATGAATGATTTTTTATTTTTCTACCAATTCTTTCAGAGAAAAGTAAATCAAGATCGAATGAAAAAACCGATTGGTGTATTGAATCCACTTGATCTTTCGGCTCCTTTAGTTAAACGCGGTAAAGAACGTTTAAAACCAAAACCGAAAAAACCATCAAAACTCAAGAAAGCAATTCTACTTTATCGAAATCTAAAAAAAGAACTCCGAGAAAAATCGAATTTTCCCACGCCAGCCAATGAAAACGACCGAGAAATCGATAATGCTATCATTAGTGAAGCGGAAATTAAAATCCTCCCAGAAAAGCAAAAACCCGAGAATTCAGCCAATCGAATGCACAGTAAAAATTTCCGGGAATATTGCAATCATATGATTGACAATAAAATCAATTCAATTGTTTCACAACTGCTAAAAACTCTAATCGGATTCCAGGATAAACTCTACAATAGAGATCCATCGAAAGCGAAATTGAAACGGAGACTTTGCTTCGGATTGAGAGAAGTGACAAAGTTTGTCAACATGAAGAAGTTGCGGTTGATAATTATCGCTCCAGACCTGGAAAAGATTGAAATCGAAGGTGGAGAACATTTTTTTTCTCTCTCTCTCTCTTTGGATTCGAATGAAGACTTTAACTGTTTGTTTTCTTTATTAAGGAGGACTGGATGATATTGTCAGCTTAATTATCAAAGGCGCTAGAGAATCGGGAATTCCTTACGTGTTTGGATTGAGTAGAAGTTCGTTGGCGTATTTATGTTACAAAAAATATCGAGTCGGTGCAATCGGTGTTTTCAATTATGATGGTGCCGAAACCTATGTGAAAGAGTTATTGGTGTGCGTAGATAAAGCCAGAGAGCAATATAATCAGGTTAGAAAGATTTTTCTAACTATAATGTAATTTTTAAATTAATTTTTTTAAAAATTTTTAAAAATTGATTTTAAAACTATAGAATCATTAATTTAACGTAAATAAAAAATATATTTAAAAATCGATATTTAATTAAATATTAATATTTTTAAATAAATTTTTTAAAATTTTAATTAAAAAAAATTTTTTTTAATTAATTTTAAAACTAAAAAAATCATTAATTTAACGCATATTTTTAATAAATTAATTCAAAATTGAAGACATTGAAAACTTCAATTTAATTTGCTGTTGAAAAACAAAAAATTATTTGAAAAAATTGCGAAAATTGCTAATTTTAAAAATCGATGTGTCTAAATATTAAAATTTTCCAATTTTTCTAACTCTAATGTAATTTTTAAATCAATTTTTTAAAATTTTAATTTAAAAAAAAAATTTTTAATTAATTTTAAAACTAAAAAAATCATTTATTTAACGCATATTTTTTATTAAATACATACAAAATTGAAAACTTTGAAAATTTCAATTTAATTTACTGTTAAACAACAAAAAATAATTTGAAAAAATTTTGAAAATTGTTAATTTTAAAAATCGATATTTAATTAAAAATTAATTTTTTTTTGATTTTTTACTCTAATGTAATTTTTAAATCAATTTTTAAAAAATTTTTACAATTGATTTTAAAAATATAGAATCATTAAGTTAACGTAAATTTTTAATAAATACATACAAAATTGAAAACTTTGAAAGTTTTAATTTAATTTCTGTCAAACAACTAAAAATTTTTGGAAAAAATTGCAAAAATTCATAATTTTTTGATTTTTCTCAAAAATTTTTAAAAAACGCGCTCTAAAATTTCAAATATTTAAACAACACGTAAATACTCTTGAAATAAGCCAACTTTCAAAAATCAGATGATTTTTTTAAGTTGAATAAATTTATTTAAAATTTCCCCGCACTAATTTAGCATTATTTTGTAAATCAATAATTTCTATAAATTTACCACAATCTTGTTGGGAATTTAATTCTATGTAAAACCACCCAAAGTATTTCGAAAACTATGAAATAGATCGGCGAGTAACAGGAAATCATCAAAAATCGATAGCAGCTGCTTGTAAAGCTTATCATCATTTTTGTGAAATTTTATTTCCTAATAGAATCCAAACTTTTAAAAATTTGTTTTAAAATGTGCGCCACAATCTTATAACCTTTAACAACACACGAATAGCCTTAAAATACTACAACTATCAATTTTCATCAAAATTGAAATGGATTTCGTTGATTTAGCCCAATTTCTTTTAAATCGTTGCGCCACTAATATAAACAACGCACGATAACTGCAGGATACATCAGTTTTTTGATCGGAATCCCGGCATTTTTCGTTGTCGCTGATTTTAATAAATTTTATAAATTAAGTAAATATAATTCCATTTATATTAATTTAAATATTATCATTTATCGATTGCCATTAACGATTTCTTTAATTAATAAAATTTTATAATACTCATCGTTATCAATATATTGACTTATTTATATACTTGATATCTTACTGATAAATCATAAGTAGCATATTTAGTTAATTTTTTTTATATAAATATTTTTCTTTGACTTCTAAGCCTTTCTTTATTAAAACTGCTTCACAAGTAAAAAAATTGTTAAAAATGAAAGATTATAGCGAAGATTCGATTTGTGAACTCAATTGATGGAACTCTTTCAGATAAAACAGATAATGGAATCTATCAATCAAGATATTTCACCATTTTCACCAACTCCCACTGTTAATTGCACATATTCGTTTGATGATAAATGTAATACTATTCAATCAAATGACAGCATTGCTTGCCATGCTGGCCATTCACGCACGCCTTCAAATGCCTTGAGTGAACCAATTTCCGATATTATGGAAATGAATAAATTGCTTTTTAATTCTATCATGGAAGATCAATTCAATAGCACGGTTAGTTACTGACTCTTATTTACAATAATAAATAATAATATTATTAATAAAAATAATAATTAAGCGTATTTAATAATAATATTAATAATAACATAATTATAAAAATAAAATAATTAAATAATTAAAAGAGTTTAATAATAAAATTAATAATAATAATAATAAATAATAATAATAATAATAATAATAATAATAATAATAATAATAATAATTATAATAATAATAATAATAATAACAATAATAATAATAAATAAATTTTTAATAATAATTAATAAAAAAAATAATAATAATAATATTAAAAATTAATAATTATATATTATAATTGGCTCCCGATTATAGAATTCCGAGAAAGAGGACATTACCCCTGTTGTATGTGAAGAAAAAGCTGAAGACGATTTGATTGATGATTTCGTGGAAAATATATTGAATTCCGTTGCTAAGCTAAATTTCCATGGTGAAATTGTATAAAATATTCCTCCCTTCGCTGTCCATATTTATTATTATTATTATTATTATTATTATTATTAATCATTTTACTAAAATGAAAGATTTATATCCTTATTACGATGGATTGTTAAAATTTTTCATTGACATTTTTGTTTACTAGTTTTATTTGTTGTGATTGGTGTTTCGAATTGCTGTTCATTAATTGGACGATTTTATTTACAATTACTTTTTAGTTTTGCATTTCCAAACTTTTTTTGCCTTAATTAATAATTTGGTCTCGTCAATCGGTAAGTTTTAATTGATGAAAAATTGTAATTTAAATGTGCCATGGCTTGTTTTCTGTAAATAATGAACAATGGGATAATTAAATAAAATAAATAAATGTTTTTCACTATTTCCAGTCGTAGGAATCGGTAATGCCAGAAACAATGTCGTAAATTCCATTTTTCGTTACATACGTGATCGGTGGTCAAATGCTCATGCATAATAATTATATATAATTGATCAATTACATAATAACCGATCGCATACGTTTGGTTTCTTATGCAGCGCTTATATTTGAATCGTTTTAAGGATTGACCTATTTTCGTGGTTGTCTTGGTTACTAGTGACTTATTTCCACAAATTTTGCTGATTGTAATTTCAATTATATAATTATATCGTGACTAATAAGCCGAAGGTTTCAAAAGGTGATTAATAATAAAGAATTTTAATCATTTCAAATAATATAAATATTTTAGTTTGTTTTATTGTATCTGTATCACTTGTTTTTTTTATAAGAAATAGATGAATTATAATTGACGATAGTGATTTTACTAAAAAGTTATTATAGGCTAAAATATTTATTTTTTGGTACAAAGGGGAAATGATGCAGAATTTTGTTAACCCACAACATTTCATGTAAGATAGAACATGTCATTGTGCAAAAAAAGTGAGGAAATGGTTGGACAAAGGATTTGTAGGAAAATGGTTTGTCAGTAGTGTACCAATAGAATAGTCTGCTCGATCATCTGATCTAACACAACCAGATTTTTTCGTTTGGGACATTCTTAAGAATATTGTCTATGGTGAGCATTGTGACAATTTGGAAAACCTTAATAAAATAATAATTTATTCATTTGCTCGAATTCGATTACAAGATGTAAACTTTCTATTAATGTATATGGTGAACATTTTGATCATTTATTATAATTTCTCTTAAATAAAATTGAAATATCTGTTATCTTAAATAATAATAGAAAATTAACATTTATATTGTTTAAAAAATATTTATAAATAAATAGAATCGTCTACTACCTTTTAAAACAACCGGTATATATTAAAATAACCTCTTTTTTCATTATTGACCATATGGGATAATAGGAAAAGCACGGTGGGGATTCAAGTGTTTAGGACATCACCAGCAGCATTGGTAGTTAAATTATGCAACGGACAATTGATTTTTTAAAAATCTTTCTATTATCTTTTTTATATACTATACATTGTAAGTAAGCGGCATGTTCCATGCCCCCTATTTTTTTATTTATCATTTTAATTATTTATGCATGTTTTTTCTCTATTTTTCAGCTAATATCGTGTACTACTACATATGAAGTTTAAATTTAGCCTATATGCTTATAGATTTAAATTTATTCTGAAAATAAAGGATATCTATTTTTAGAGGGATTTCCCCCGAGGGTCTAGTGAAAATGACAAGCCGGAAAGAGATAACAAAATTTCATATTCTTGTAGGATGTCCCCTAGCTTAAATTATTGTGATTTGATGCTTTAAGTAATAAAAAATTAACAATAAATTTATAGTAAGGAGTGTAGTATTTTTAATCATATTAGTACTGGATTAGATAGTCTCCCATAGGATCGGCGTCACTGGTGTTGGTGTCATCCAGTGCGGTAAACTCTTGATGTCACCCCTCTAGACTTTCACCATGTTTTTCTTCTGAGAATTCCTGTACCATAAATAATCGCATATAGTAAGGTTTGTAAAATAAGTCAGAAAGTTAATAAGGACATAAGAAAGAGCTTTCTCAAGTATTTAACAATGAACAGTTATGAAACCAGACTAGACAGAGCTATGTCTACTTTGTCATATTTGCAATTTTTTTTATTTTCCTGTCTATCTTTGGTGGTGTCACCTGGTGTGGCCCGAAATCCCTTGTGACGCCTCTTTCTTGTGATGCTTAATAGAAATACCAAAAATTTATACTAATTATATTTATCAAGAAATAAATAAAATAATTATTAGAAATATAATAACAAATAATAAATAGAGAAATTTAATATTTTACACTTAGAAGGATTCCGATATAATTGACTATTGTTTTTTTGTTAAATTGAATATTTGATGTTAACAATAAATTTTGTTTAAATGATAAACTTGTTGGGCCAGAACACATACGGCCTTGTAAATGTTTAAATGAATCGGTAACACACATGCAAATATAACATGCACATTCAAAATCGAACCTATTAAAACACCAATTAACCCTATTGTTGGGCCAGTACAAGCTTTTGTTTAAATGGATTGAAAACAGCACGCAAACACAACACGCACATTTCAAAATTGGACCCTTAAACATCTAATAAACACCTAAAAATGCGAGAAAAACACATAATTCAACATATAAAATAGAAAACATAAAATTAAATTAAAATATTAACAAACGCACCAAGATACGCACGAGTTGACATAGAAATAACATGATAACAAAAGATTTGACCGAAAAAGTGACAATTTACGAAAAATTAAAAGAGTTCATGAATAAAGCGAACAAAAATAAAATAATTTTAATCAGAAATGATTGAAATTAAAAATAAATGAGTAAATTGTAAAAGAAATCAAAAAATAATAATAAATTAGAAATTAATTAGACACATAATTGCAAGGTCAAATTTTGTTTTAACGCATAAAAAATAACACGCAAGGTTAGGGTCACAGAACAGGTATAAATACCAATCCATTTTCACAAAGTTTTAATGAAAAAATTACTTTTCACTCAGTGAACAAATTACTTTTGTCAGACTAATTCAAAGGAACAACTCTCGATAACCGTTTTCATTCTGCGAATCAAGTATCTTAATGTAAGCTCTACTTGATCGTATGTGTGGGAACCTTTTGTCGTATGTTGATATGTATGAACTATGAACGAGCTATGATGAAATTGTTTCAACAAATATATGTATTTATGAAAAATGAATCTTCAGTTTTATGAGTCGAGATTTTTCTGGCCCACAGCCACACATCACACAAGAAAGTAAAATCACAACATAACTAGTCACACTGTGTAAGTGCGGTTCCTCCGCCTACAGTGTGTGCCCGTGAGAGCTCTGTCGTGCGTAACGACGGATCTCGAACGTAAATATTCTACCGTATAGGGGCAGTGGGAAGATTGAGAGCTAGACTTTTGGCTAGATCTCTTTCACCCATCTCCCGTAAAATCGACCTAAATATTTAATCACACATCGGCTAAAATGATAACACCGAGTAGTCCAGTGGGCACTCGTAAAATCTAATATGAACACAAGAACCTTAGGACAAAAATTAAGGCTCGGGCAGTGGGGACTTGAAACCGATGCGATGCAGATAAATTTAATAACTAAATGGAAATTAAACTAAATTAATTTAAAGTAATTGAACCCATAATATTAAACGTGTCGTAAATAAATTATTCAAATTAAAATTATGAAATAATAACTAAATTTGTGACCAGAACATTCATACGAGAAGACTTTTGCAACGTAACCAGGAATAGTAATTAATTAAATAAATGATCCAAAATTAAATACTCGCGTAATGAAAATCAAGAAAAATTTAATAAGTATTAATGATTTAAAGCATCCTCGGATCTAATCTAAATTAGTAAATGACTTATGAGTAAGAAGCCAGAGAAAATGAAGTAAAGAAACGAAACAGCAAACGACAGGGTAGACATAACTGACTCCTAGAAAAGTACGACAGAATATAGATTCGCTAAAATTTCATAAAAGTAATAATACTTAAGGCATTAAGGCATCGATAAACTGTAAACTAACTTAATGATTAGATTTAAATCATTGAAGAATAAATACACGATTCGTGAATCCGAGAATAATAAAATTTATTAGGTTACGAATAACTAAAAACTGAAGCGACCCAAATAATCATACTAACCGCACACGAATAAATCAAGTAATAATTGTACATAATGAGAATAGAACAAGATAACAAAATATCACAGAGGATTTGCAGACATGAACATAAGAACTCAGCTTTCGTGAAGGGATTTGAATACCACAGACTTGCCACGAATGATATTGAATCTTTGAAATCGACTAAAATTAGGAACACCCTGAAATTAATGAAAGCGATAAAATCAGAAGTTCCACATAAGAGAACAAACCATAGTGCAATAACACGTCCCAACTAAACATCCAAATGAAGATTTAGACTCTTTCCCAACCGTGATATCCTCTTCACTGAATAGCTGTCACCACGTATTCCACCCAGCAGTTTCTCCCTAACCAGCATGTACAATTAAATCTTCTTTCAGAAATGACAATAGTCCGGAGCGATTTGTAGTGGAGTGTTTTCTGGGATACACCGTCGTCGAATGAGAACAGCAATTCGGATAATGAGCACCAAAAATTCCAATCGACAAGTGAAAATTGTGATTAAATGCATATTGATACATAGACCCAATACAGATCAAATTGTTTGATCATACGCTAAATAAACTACGAACAGGTCATAGTCCGAGATTACCGCGGAATAAATCACCAAAAATCTGACACGAGTGACAAGTCGGTGACGATGATCATATCAACTTGTCATAACAAAGGAAGATGAAGCGATCAATGGAAATGAACTTTTACCGCCAAACTAAACAAAATAAATAATGATCAGTATCAAATAATCAATCATAAATAACAAAAATAATTATATTAACACTCCGCCACGAAAACGAATAAACTAAACGACAGTTCATTCACCCCCCACGCCCTCGCAAGTAATTCACGAATATATAAGAACCCAGCAAAAACTCACATTCCATACCACGTAAATGAACCACCAAACAACTAGCACCGATAGTGGACGTGTTCGAGCTCGAGACTCTTTACGAGACCGGATCTCAAGAAACGATACTCAGATGCCTAGTGAAGAGAAAAAATCAGGTAATTTCGCACGTTACGTTTCAAATTTTATCATAACAAAAATTCCCCTATTAACATTCGATAGAAAATAGCATAAATCACTAACGTCCATGTTTTACACACGCAGGCGCATCGATAAGAATGATGGGTAATTAATTATTTTCACATTTAGATCGCAGAGACCCGCATGGCAATTGGTGTGACAATTCTCGAGTGACTCTACAGATCCCGAGCGCTTCTGCCGCTCGATACCGACAAGTTCTGTGGGATAACGGATATCTGTTATCCACTTACGGAGACTCCAGTTGGCCAAGAAGATCAGAATATCAAGCGGAAGAGATCGAGTTGCCAAGTATCGCGATTAAGCGCGAGCCGGGTCACAATCCAGCACGAGAAGCCCGCCAGCGAGCCGAATACGCGGCCATGAAGATGGAAGAACTCGAAAGAAAGTACCACCGGAAAGCGGTGTTGGCCCGACAGCGACTAGCGCAAGTGAACAGAGATATCGCAAGTGGTGCTATCCCGAGTACCGATGGATTCCCGCCAGAATATGGAGTGTCTTTCGAACTAGACGACCCGAGGCTAATGCAGATGACAGCACCGACAAAAATGGTGATACCGGAGAAACTAGTGCAGTCAACTCTTCGAAATCGACTCGGATCCCGTCAGACCGGCGATCATACTTATGCGAGTAGGCATCCTCAGTGGAATTACAAACACAACAATCGAAGGAGCGAACGATTTAATGGTCGCGAATAAATTAGATCGATATGTTTTAGTTTTTTTTTAATAAATGTTTATGTGTCAAGAGTTATTCCATTTTTAGCTTTCTCCAGTAATTACTTCGACAATTAATGTAACAAAATGAGATATAAATTTTACACTTTTTGCAATAACATTCTAAAGATTTCATAGATAATAAATGATAGGAAAAGATAGAACGTTTTGGCCATTAAACTTTGACCACCCAGAGCATTAACACTAATCCACTAAGACGCATGATACACAGCCGATAATACCTCGTAAAAATTATTAATAGAGAGAATCAGTCGAGTTGAATCAATATTGTAAACAACTAATCATTTAAATATTGTAATTTCAGAAATGAAAGCCACAAAAATATTGTACCAAGAACTGAAAGAACTCAGACAAGAAAATCAACACCTGCACCGGCAACTTCTGCAACAAAGTCGAGAGATGCAACAGCTGAAAGCCACTTGGGCCGAACCCGAGAAAATGAAATCATTATACCAGCGCCTCACTGCCGCACAACAGGGCTGGAAAGAGGAAAGAGTGTTAAACCAGGCGCAGCGAACACAAATCAAAGGATTGGAGGTCGCCTTGTCGGCATGCCAGGAGGGAAGTGCAGTGACTTACCCTCTGGTATTCGCTCCGGCACAATTAGCCTATCGCGACCAAGAAAAAGCCCCATCAGCTAGCAAGAAGCCCAGATCACACGCTCGACCGGGTCGAACCGAGCGGTTGCGAAGACGTGCCCAAGGAGTAGCCAAATAAAATGAGAAACTCAATGTCTGATGATAATTTAATTTGTTTGTCATTGAATAAAAATTGTTTAGTTATTATGATATTATTTGTAAATAAATATAGAAACGAAAAGTAGTAACTAGAAAGTGATAAAGGGACCTAAAATAGAAGACGGACATAGGCCTTCTAACGGCAGTCCGCTGAACCCGACATAGGACTAACCCTTAGCAGTTCTGATATCGGAACTCACCTTTGGACGTCCTGTGACCAGTGGTTACATTACCAACGTTGCCTAGCGACGGGTAACCATTGGCGGGAGCAAAAAACTATTTTATATGATTGGGGTGAAGGTCATCCGTACCACTAACCCCACATATAAATTTGGGGGCTCAGCCGGGATTGAAGCTTTGTCTATTGGAAAAATCAACCCAACCAAGTCAAGAAACAACAGAAAGTTTGCCAGTACACCCTCAGCCGGGATTGAAGCTTTGTCTATTGGAAAAATCAACCCAACCAAGTCAAGAAACAACAGAAAGTTTGCCAGTACACCCTCAGCCGGGATTGAAGCTTTGTCTATTGGAAAAATCAACCCAACCAAGTCAAGAAACAACAGAAAGTTTGCCAGTACACCCTCAGCCGGGATTGAAGCTTTGTCTATTGGAAAAATCAACCCAACCAAGTCAAGAAACAACAGAAAGTTTGCCAGTACACCCTCAGCCGGGATGAAAGCTTGATCAATTGGAAAAAACAAAGCAACCTATCAAATAGAAAATGTCGGGACGACATTTTTGTAGAACCCAGGAGAGACGACAGAAGATGATAGAAAAACAGATGATAAATTAACAAGAATGAAACGCGTAATAAAAAGAAAACAACCAATCTCACTACAAAAATAAGAAAAATGATAAGAAAATAGACGATTAGCCACCAAGTATAAATTTGGGGGACTCAGTTTTGACATTAGGAAAGATCAACACAGCCAAGTTAAGAAACAACAAAGAATTTGTCAGTATACCCTCAGCCGGGAAGGAAAGCCTTGTCATTTGGAAAGACCAAAGGAAACCGAAACAAAATCTCACAACTAAATAGAAAAACGGAACGCAATAACAAATGATGGAAAACGACCAATTTGACTACAAATAAACGATGAAAAACGATCACAATTGGAAAACGACCAACTTGACAGTACAAATTTGGAGCCCTGTATAAAATTTCGTTGAGTGGGAAAATTAGAATCATCAACCTTAGAGCAACAAAAATAAACAACCCAACGACCAAGGAAACATAATAGATTAATAAACAAATGATTAGTCCACCAAGTACAAAAAGTAAAATAACCAAAACTATGGAAAACGATCAAACCAACTACAAGAAATGTAACGCATAGAAATAACAAAGCAACTCACATATAAAACAAACAACATTTAATTAAAGGGTAAAAATTGGGATAAAATGAAAATGGGGTAAGTTAAGAGAACGAAAGTAAAAATAAATAGAATAGAAAAGAATTTAAACGGTGAAAAATCAAATAAACCCAACGTGAGAATAAGCGATAATAAGTTAATATAATGACCATATTGATTAATGTTTTATTAATAGATGGAGCAAACTAAACCGATAATAACGAAACTAAGAGAGATACTGAACATCGAAAATGACAACCTAGAGAGATTGATAAATAAACAAAAATTAATGAGAAAAGTTAAAGAAGACGTCGCATCGATTTCAAGCCTCTACCCTGATGAACCATGTATTCTGATAAAATTAATTAACATCGACGAAGAAGTAACAACCGAAAAGATATATGAAATTTTGTTTATGAGATTGGAGATAGCTGAATTTGGCAAAGAGTGGAGCATAATGATGAAAAAGGTCGAAACAATTGAAGATGAGATAATGCGAATGATAAAAGAGCAAACCAAAGCCTATCGGGAATGTTATGTATGTCGAACGGAAGAAGCACGAGTGATGGTAATACCTTGTGGGCACCTGAGTTTTTGTCAGGGTGTGCCAAAGAATCGCATTGTGTGTTGTGCCAGAGAAAGATAAAGGAACGAATTACAGTGTTTTATCCATGAAATTGTTGTAGTAATCGATAATAAATGAGTTGTTGTAATAGTTAATAAGTAAATGTATAATGTGTGTAAAAGAGTAACTGATAAGTAAGAGTAAATAAATGACGACAAGAAAAATTAAAGTAACATACGAAAGCCGAATCAGGGAAAAATTAACTACATGCACAGAAACACAAAAGCAGCGGAATCTATCTAGACCGCATATTTGGACAGAAAAATTTCGACAACCAATAGGTTTCCTAGTGTATATTTCTTTTATGTTTTATCTATATTATATGGAGATAGGAGGAGGAAAAAGTGAAACCTGAGTGAAAAGTGATAACATGAGCTATCAAAACGATAGTACGCTCACCCGAGGGAAAACCCTGATCAACCTGACTGAGAAATGAAGGGGTAGGCCAAGTCGCAAATGTCAACAAGTAGCCGGCGAGAGATTGATCACCTCTTTTGGGAGACTTGTTGATGCGATTACCACAAATTTTGATGGGGGAAGTGAAGGGATGAACTGAGAGGTGAGAGAAAATGCGCATGATTTAGACGCCGAAGGTGAGAGAGCCAAAAAGTCTCGTAAAGGTACCTAGAAACATTTTTTCCCTAGCTGGTGGTGAGGCACCAGAGGACAGCGGCGGACTGTCGAGTTCAGGTTGTTGCTAGCCAAGGGACTAGTGACGCTGAACCGCTCGATACAAAAACCCGGATACCACACCGAGTATCGACCGAGAATGTTTTTACCTGGGTAGGGACTCGATACACAACCCGGATCCCACACCGAGTATCGAGGACACCAAGCGGTAGGTGAGATGTGAACCAACCGGTAAATGGTTCATACTCGAAAGGTCCTACTAAGGATCAGATTGAGGCAGCCAAGCAGAGCTGGAAATCTGACGCGGGGCGGCTGACGGTAGATAGAAATAATAGAAAATTACAGCGCCCAAATTTTTCTTCCTTTTCTTTTCACTATTCGGGAAATCAAGTAAACCGCTTTTGGAGCTTGATGGAACGTCTAGGTTTTCCATTCTTTTATATTCTCCGAAGTACACAACCCGGATCCCACACCGAGTACTGAGGGAATGTTTTTTAGATTATTAACCCAGCGAGGAGTTCGGTACAATAACCCGGATCCCACACCGAGTACCGGATATCCGAGTGGCGGTGAGGCAAGCGTAACCGGATAAATGCGCTCCCAACAGACGCCATGGATTGAGAAGTCAGTGTGAGGCCTCAAGCTTGTCCATCGGACAAGTCACCCAATAGGTCACTGATGAAAACTCAAGTCCGAATAAATAGAGAAGGCCATAGAGAGCCAATAGAGAGGATAAATTATAGAGGCCATAGAATGCCGGATGAGACGAGAATTTAAGGCCATAGCGCGCCAGTAAAAAGAGAATAGGATTTAGATAAAGGCCAGAGAGTGCCAGCGATTAGAGATTAAAAGATTTAGATAAAGGCCAGAGAGTGCCAGCGATTAGAGATTAAAAGATTTAGATAAAGGCCCAGAGAGCGCCAGAGATTAACGATTAGAGATTTAAATAGAGGCCCATAGAGCACCAGTGATTAACGATTAAAGATTTAAATAGAGGCCCATAGAGCGCCAGTGATTAAGGATTAAAAGATGTAGATAGAGGCCATAGAATGCCAGTGATTAAGAATTAAAGGATTTAGACAAAGGCCCATAGAGCGCCAGCGACTGAGGAATAAGCAAACAATTTTTGAAACAGAGAGACATAGGAAAAATAATTAATGAATGAAATGAATGATGATATGATGATACTGATTTTATTTGATAAAATATAGATAATTGATGCGACTATATAGATAACTGATAAGACTATATAGATAATTGATACGAGTTTGATAGATAATTGATACGAGTTATAGATAATTTAAATTGGACTTAAAATGATGGGGGGTAAAGCAAACAAGAAGAATCACAGCGGAAAACATGAACAAGGGAAATAAAGTATATAGTATAATAAAACGGAGGAGCAAAGCTGTATAAAGTATAAAATATTGGAAGTGTTATTTATTTTTAGAGCAAACGACAAAGCAGTTTCAGAGCAATCGCAAAGCAATTCAAAGCAAATTCGGAGCAAACCAAAGAGAAAAGAGATAATCAATTCAGAGCAGTTTCAGAGCAATCACAAAGCAATTCAAGCAAATTCGGAGCAAACCAAAGTAAAAGGAGATAATCAGCGAAGTAGAAGCTACAGCGATAAACCAGCGGATAACCGTAATCATTGAGAACAAAAAATATAATACGAGAAGCCAAACCAAAAAGAAAGAAGAAGAGAGCCTATTAGAAGAAGAAGAAAGGATAAAAGCAATAAGTGACAGAAGCGTCAACACAGCGATATCAACAGTAACAGTAACAGGAACCGGATCAGAAAACGGACCAGACGATTTTGAATATAGTAGCAGCCAAGAAAGCAGAGTAATTAATACAGAGAATATAGTAGAAATATCGGAACCAGGAAGCGAGGAAGAGATAACAAAAAGTCGAAATAATAATCCGAACATGACAACCGATTCGAACTCAAATACAATGCCAACAACCAACCCAAATGCAATGATAGGAGAATTTAGAGAGAAATTCAGGGGAGAGCCTTTCGATGGCAACCTCAACAAACTAGATACATTTATCAAGGAATTCGAAGTATATAAGACCATTTGCCATTGGTCAGACCAAAAAGTAAAGGAGCGACTACCCCTGTATTTGAAAGGGAGCGCACAGGATGTATTCGTGGAGGAAGCAAGCAATGCAACGAAATTAAACACGTGGACAGAGATAAAAGAATTTTTGATAAAGATATTCGGAATAGAGAAAAAGGGAAATAGGAAGATGTTAGACTTCCTACACAGGAAACAAAGACGTGACGAATCCAATGCAGTATACGCATGTGAATTAAAAAAGTTGTGCAAAGAAGCTTTTGGAGATAAAGATATACCAGAAGATAAAATGGTAGATGTTTTTGTAAGAGGAATTAAAAGAGAAGATATAAGAGCCAACCTCGGATGCTTGGCACCAGAAACATTGGATAAAGCGGTAGAAATCGCGAATAGATGTGAGGCACATCTAGGATTGGGATACCAGGTAGCAGTTATGGCAACAGAACAAACGACACCAACAACAAACGCAAATACCAACAATCCAAGCAACAATGCGAATCCAGCAATGAACCAGTTCATTCCCAGAGCGCAGCAGATGTTCAAGTCACCACCGACAAGGAACCCGAGAATGGAGGTAATAACCAAGTAAGTTATAATAATAATTTCAGGAACAATTCCAATACAAACGAGACATGTACTACCTGCCAACGGACTGGACATCGAACGGAAGAATGCTACCGAAACCACAACTGCCAGAGATGCGGCAGGAGAGGACACACCGAGAGGATATGCAGACAATCGGATAACAGAGCATGCTACAATTGTGGCCAGAAAGGACATCTCGCGAGAAGATGTAACATAAAAAGAGGACCAAATCAACAAGGAACAAACAACCAGACGAGAAATCCACAGATTAACGTGATACAAGAGATAGACATGCTGCGAGAGACATTACAGAGAATGCCGATGGAATTGAGAGAAATGATGCAGCAGATACCCGCCAATACGCAGCAACAGCGAATCAACGTAATGAGAAGTAATGAAGAGACGTATGAACAAAGAACAAAAGAATATCAACAACAACAACAAGCGGAATGGCAAAGATTACAAACAGAAGAAGCCCAAGAAATCCAACAGAGATGGGAAAATAGAAAACAAACTCCACGAAGAATCAATATGATGAGAATGGAAACCCCAGGAGAAACCCACACTGCGGAGCAGTGTGTTGAGAACGAAGGGGGAGATGATGCCAACGAAAAGACAAACGAATTGAACAAAATGGAGAAAATAGAAGCAATCAAAGAATTTGCGGAAGAAGAGAAACAAAAACGTCAACAGCAAAAGGAAGTGAAAATAGAGAAACCAGAGGAAATTGAAAGCCAAGAAATAAAACAAGAGGAAATACCGGAAGAGCAAAACGAAAAATCACTAATGTACGAAGTGAAAGCACTCGCAAGAGAAGCAGTAATTCAAAAATTAGATAACGCACTCGAAAAGAGGGAGCAGGAAGAAGCTCTAGAGCAGGAAAAAGATCAATTAAGGAAGAAGGAAGAGAATCTGAGACAAGAAAAGGACCAATTAAATAAGAAAGAACTAATACAGAAATTAGATGAAGGACTAAAAAGAATAGAACAAGAACAAGTATTAGAACGGAAAATAGAATCATTAGCAGAGAAAGCGCTATCGCGAGGAATGGAGGAAGAGCAAAGATTAGAACTACAAAGAAACGAACAAGAAGCATCAACGTTGAAAGGAAAAGAAGGAAAGATGGTGCCAGAACCAATAATAACGAAAAATCGAATTCAGAGGGTACTACTACAAAGAATAGAAGCAAGAATTAGAAAAGAGGAGCCAAACTGGAACGAGGAACAAATCGGAAACAAACTAAAGGAAATATGGCTCCAAACAAAAGGGCAAACGAGTAAATCGGAGGAAAAAGAAAAACCTCATATCAATATGTTAAGACAAATACAAGACGAACAAACGGATGAAGACGAAAGTGAAATAAGCAGCTTGGGAGGAGAGATATTTCAGTCATGTGAGGAAAACAAACCAAATAAAGACGAATCGAAATCAGAAATAGAAGGAATGGAAATAAATGTCCCAAGAGAAGACGAAATAGAAATAATAAGAGAAGTCAACGAGATAGTAGAAGAAGTTGGTAAAAATGAGATGTTTATCAATCTAAAAGATACAACAACTTACAGTAGAATAATGAAATTAATCGCAAGAGGATATCAACAAGACAACGGTATTGTTACAGCGTCATGGAAAACTAGAATAAAAGGATACCAAGAAATCTAAAAGAATACGATGAAAAGGAATATCAGGTAGTTATCGATCATCCAGAGATACCAAGACAAATCATAGCAACAAGAGGTGAAAATACCAATGAGCTATACGAATGGATAACAGAAAAATTAGGAACCAGCTACAAAAACCGACCACTGTATTACAAAGGAAAGAAAATAAAACGAGATGTGCATTTGGCTGATGCACTAATATGGCCAGATGGAATAAACGTGGTAACTTTCGATAACAATGAAATCGGGGAAACGATAGCGGATATATGCCAAAAAATCAAAACAATGTATATTAAAGAAATACAACCTGGATTAGAGAAAGAAAGACAAAAGATCATGAGACAAAATCAGATAAAAATGACCGAACAGGCAATAGACCAAGCAAGAAAATATATTAATAGATTATCACTAACAAGGCCAATTTCAATGAAAATGTTCGTAGAAGATGTAAGAGACACGGACATCATGAGATTTGACAATGAAAGAACGGACGAGTTGATAGCCAAATACGGAGAACATCAAAGAGATATGAGAGGAGATGAACCGATAAAAATAAGGATAAAATTACCTAACGACGAAATAAAGGAAATATCGGTAGACCCCGACTGTCAAATACACGAATTATTTCGACGAATTAATCAGGAAATCATCCAACCAATCATAGAAAGCAGTGACGATGGAATGGTAGAGGACGTGGTTATAATGTACCACAAGCGACAAATCGGACCACGAGAACGAACCCCGATATACGAACTAGGTATATGGGAAAACGGACAGACTATAAACATAATAGCCATGGATGAACCAGAAAGGAAAAACACGACGAAAAAAGAGCAACAGATCAGAGAATTCCAAGAGGAAATGAAGAGGAAAATGGATCGGATATTAACAATATATCAAGTATGGAGACAGGATCCAAAGTTGAGCACGAAATTACAACCAGTAGACGACTCATGTTGTCGAGCGACACCATGGGAAAAGGTGTACGATGAAAGTAAGAAAGAATGGAAATGGAAACGGTGAGAACAGAACCAAAATGGAGAAAATACATTCCAGGAGAAGCACCAGAAGAGGTCGCCAACGAAGTAACTTTAGAACTATATGAAGATGACCCATATGAAAATCTACCGGAAGACATAATAAACGAAATGGAATGGCAACCGGAGGAAGACGAGGAAATAAATGATCGAGCCAGATTAGCACCTTATACCTGGAAAATAAGTGGATGGGCAGAAAAGTAAAATCAGCGGAAGAAGGAAAGATTACTAGTCTAACCAGCCATCAGTTTTACACGGAAATCGGAGGATATCGTATGAAGTTGAGAATATATCCGAACGGAGACGGAGTGGCAAAAGGGAAATATTTATCTGTATTTTTCCTTCTAGCAAGAGGAAGGTACGACGGAAAACTAGAATGGCCATTCAACAGGAAAACCGTAATCTCGATAGCCAAACCTGGACATTGGGAAGAACGACACAGCGAAAAATTAGGAGTGGAACCAAGATCAGCAGTGAGTCAGAAACCGAGAACCACAGAAAACGTAGCAGGAGGAATGCCACAATTTCTACTCAAGAAATTCATAACAGGAGAAACGTCACCATTTGTGAAAAATGACGCGATATATATCACAATCGAAGTGGAAACCGAAAAAGAGATGAAATTACAAATTCAAAGGGAAGAAGCTAGACCACGAATTAACGTACTCGAGAAACGAATTCCCGGATCAAGGTACTTACCTACAGATATGGACGACTCAGTGGAAGAGGAACTGACAAGATTAACCGAAACTCAAAAATGCAGAGAATTAGCTACGATATTAAGAACCGGCGCAAAGAACCAAAGACGAACAGTTACAGACCTCGCAAAGTGGATAATCGAGTCATGCAACAGAATAGAAAACCTACGAAATACAGTAAAAGAAATTGAAGAGTATAGAAGAGTTTACGTATGGTACCCGGAACAATTCAGAGAAATCATCAGAAAGTGGAAACATGCAGAATGGGCAGCCGAAACAATAGAAAAATATAGTTTAAAAATCATGACACCAGATTTCGAACCAATAGAAAAGGATTTCTATATCACAGCTAAAGTAAGCGAAGTAAAAAAGAGGATACCATACGAGCTACCATTCCACTTACAACATGAAGGACGATCCTTAGACGACGATATCGAAATAGGAGTTACACCGTTACAATTAGGAAGAGTAAACGTATTAACAGTAACGAAAAATTGCGGGTAGAGAACTTAACAAAAGAGAAATCAAAACGAAGACACCAGTAGGGCGACAGGAAAGCCTAAATACGCCGGAAGTTCCACCTGCAACTGATGAAGTAACCATCGTAACAACAGGAGACGAAGAAATATTAAAGGACCTAAATGACATTGTAAACGAGGAAGCAACAAGGAAAATCCCAGAATCCAGAGATTTATTCACCTCAGAAAACGAAAATGATATTACAACGGACGATTTGGATGGATTTGTATGCGCTCAAAAGCAACCAGCTGAAACAGTAGAACCAGATACAGAAGAAGAAGAAAGAAAAGAAGAGAGAAGACGCCAGAACTCAACAGGGGACGAATGGGGATAATTGGATAAAAGACCGAGGAGCTACAACGTCAAGGGATACAACAAACGAACAACCCAAACGTAGAGAAACGGGTACAGTGATGGAAAAGAAACCAAGAGGACGACCAAAATCGGACAAACCAGCAGCCGAAAAGAAAAGCAAAGAACAGATGCAAATGGAGCAGCTAACAACGAAGCTAAATAAACTCAGCCAAGTAACAAAGCAACTACAAAGAAAACTGACTGGTCAAGAACAGGGAGCAAAATGGATTAATAGATTAATAGCCGATATGCTAGGTTTAGCGAATCCAGAAATAAAGAGAAACCTGAAACTAAATAACATAGGGACAGAAGCGAAACAGCTTTGGGCAGCAATAAAACCGATAATAACAAAGATCATGGATAATAAAGTACGGACCACAACCAAGGATCCAGAGGAACTACTACTAATAATAAACCACCTCACAAAACGATCAGACGATCCAAACAGATATCTAGTAGGAATAGCCTACCTGATGTATAACACCATAGCAATCTACAGAAAGCGAACACCGAAATATAATCCAAATGGCTACGAGTTCGCAATAACAGACATCATTAGGAAGGTAATCGAACCATTCATTTTAACTCAAGGCGGATGGCAAGCTTTTATAAACTTGGTAAGTGGAGACGATCAAACAGACATGATGCAAACGAAGTTAAAGGAATTACTGACAGAATTCGAAACGATAATCAACGCAAGTGATCCGAGAACAGCCAGAAAAGGAATGAATGCAATTATCACAACAATACTTATATGGATGATGTGCATAAAAGGAGTAGAACCTTTTGTTGTATACGATTGCGATAATGTAAAAATCGGCGACAAATATTCGCTAAAGGAAACAGAGGAATGTAAAGCCGCAAACCCGGAAGATTACAAAGAACAGCTGTAGCAGTGTCATATAATGTGTACCAAGAAGTAGATTTTATAAAAAACAGAAATTCGAGAATGCACGGTAACAAGGAAAATAGTAGCATTCCATTGTGGACACCATTCACATTCAACGATCATAGAAGCCGGAACAGAAACGACAGTAGTCACGGTAACACGAAGCGAATGTGAGAAGGATTCAATACCGGAATTATTAGAATAGCAGGACGAATCCAAGTAGCAGCGGAAGATGAAAAATAAAAACTACTAGAGTATATGCCGCAGAAGAATAACGGCAGGAGACGGATCATGTGAAGGAGGAGAATACACTCTACTCAATCAATTAGTTAAAGGCGTAGTAGTGATAGAAAGTTACCAAGTGAAGTTAGAAAAATACCAAGGCTACTTTGATCCAGATACGCAAGCAATGAAAAAGTACCCACAATGCTAGCCACAGACAGATCATGTACGACGGGAATGTCAACAATCGTATATAACGCGGATACCAGAGCTTGTCGACTCACCCTATTGAAAAGCGCAATATTCGATGAAGTACAAGGACAAGTACACAGCGAAACGGAAACAAATACTCAGAAGAATGCAATGGAAGAATTGCGAAGGACCGGAAAAATCGGAAGGAAAACTATAACCACTAATATCGGATCAGAAGCCACACCAACGGTAGTAATTTCAACCGACAGTACGATAGGAATGAGATCATAAAAGACAAATGGTAAGCAAATGCGACGAAATGGTGATCAGCACAAACTACAAAGGAATATTTCTATCACGATCAACAATATCAAATGCAAAAGCCAAAATAGACCCAAAAGATGTGAAGTTGTACCTTTATATGAATAACAAAATGGATTTTCTATACCACAGAGGCCTAGCATCAACAGAGAAAATATATTATGACCTGATAAAAAACGACTGTATATTGAATAGAGAAATATTAAAAACCAAGTTAGCTATGGCTATTACAAACCCAGACAACGCAATTCCATTATTACCGCTCCAAGAAGGATATTTCGGAAGAATCGTAGGCGAAGTGATGTACACGTACAAATGCGAAAAGACAATTGCAAGACTACCAGAAAATTCAACGATCCCCAGAGACAAGTGCATAAATGAACTAGAAATAGTATACAAAGGAAAAATCAGATTCGCTCAACCAGTAACAAGAATGATAAACCCAACTAAATTCGTACCGAACATGTTCAGCTGCAGTAACGTATACGGACCATTATTTGAGACAGGAGACGGAAGTTGGTTACAGTTCCCAACCCGGGTGATAGTAGCGCCACCTAAAGTATTTGGACTCACGGAATTAGCAAGTGAAGCAGAATTTAAACCGGTAGACATATCACGAAGTGGAATTTATCAAACAAAAGACCTAGAACGTGCTCGAGAACATCTACTATTTCCAGCACAAAGACAGGCAATATTATCAAATATCGTGACGATAACAGGAGGAAATAACTACGGAGAAAAACCGAACTATGAATTACTATTATCACCAGACCATTTCCAGCATGCAACCAAAAACATGATGAAAGCCATGTGGGGAAGATTCTTAATATTCGGACAAATGATGGCAGGGATATTAGGGATTATACTGATTATCCAAATTGTGAGAGTGATTCTAACGCAAATGTTAGCATGCTTTGACATATACAAAAGAGAAAGGAAATTAAATTGGAAAATGGCAATAGGATTCTTACCTTTCTTAGCGAAGACAATGGTACTACATGGACATTCGAAAGATATCCATAAGATAAAGAGATTAGTAGGAATTTTGACCAGAATGAAGGGCACCGACGAAGAAGTTGGACGAAAATTCAAAGCATAATGAGACTGGAAGCGAAAGACCTAGAATAAAAAGACAGAAAAAAGCAATTGGAGACGATGCTAACTTTAAAAACGACAGTAGCGATAACCAGCTATAACATGACAATCAAGAGGAATGCAGATCGCTAACACAAGGAAAACCCAACAATGGAGAATCCAGAAATGAAAACTAAACTGGAACAATACAATCATCCACCACCAGTATACGATGCTTGAAAAAAATCACACGATACCAGTCGAGAGAAAGAACAGTACCAATGCAAAGCCAATCAACGCTACGTAGCATATACGCCGCGAGCACGCGGATGGACGAGAGCGCGGAAGGGAATGGGCGAGAACTAATACCAAGAACTAGCAAGATTCGAAAAAGCGTAGATCAAGATGTAGAAACGCGAACAATAGCTATGCTACGAACACCAGCAGGACCAACGTTAAGCGGAGTAGCCAAGCTAGACGGTGAAGACGGATCGAATAAAGTCATGATTGGACACAGGAGCAAACACTTTCGGCAATAATAAAGAATGGAACCCAAAGAATCCCGAGGAAAAATTATGCCATGCACTCAAGAACAATATGGATATAATAACCTGCAGTAAGGAATCGTGGTATCGGTTCATAGGAAAATCTTGGTCATAATAGAATACGCGAGGAACCGTAACAACATCAGCACTTACCTAGCAGTCATCGAGGAGAAGGGCTGAAGGCGCAGGATTGGATTTGTAATCGGAAACAGACGCTGTATGCCCAGAACTTATTGAAAAGAAATAATTATCGATGGCGGGTAGATTCAATGGAAACGTAGAGAGACCCAAACCGAGATATGCGCATATAAAATCGAGAGTGAGATTGCTCGAGAAAAGATTAATAGGTTACCGCGACGTACCCAACGATGAGTCTGTACGTAAAAAGAAACGAAGAGACCAGAGGCGAAATGATCTTTGAACCTAACCCACAAATTCGGAGCAAAGAGGGGAGAATTACACTAGGCAGAGAAATAGTAGATATGAACGACAACTGCGTAAATCCCAATTAACATCACCCAGATTTCGCTGACAGAAGATTAAAATAATCCGACTGAGAGATGGAAAGAGATTAGGGAAATTAGACGCCCGATGATGGATATTCGAACTGCCAACGACGAAAACGAAGGAAAAGTAGTGAGAGAGATTGTGGGTGGGAATCGATAGCAAAGTTGTTTAAATGAAAAGAAACAGAACAACTACAAAAAACTGTTAATGGAATTCCAAAGATATATTCGGCAGCGATCTGATCTAGATCTAGGCACAAGCGAGCGTAACAAACATACAATACGCAGCTACATGGATGAGACGCCGATTAACGTTAGCGACCCTATCGACTAGCAGAAGCCCAGAAAATCGGGAGTCCGCGAAAAGAATCCAAAAGCATGCTAGACCGCCAGGAGTAATTGAACCGAGTTGCTGCGCCATGCAATGTGCCCAGTCAGTGGATGGTAAAGAAAAAGATGGAACCCAGTGTGCGTAGTAGACTGAGGTCGAGCGCGGGGACGAGCTCAAGTGCAGTACGGAGAGAGGGATACGGAGTGGAGCGCAGCTGCCGGATATAAACAATGCTACAAAGCATTACACGACGAGCCTACTTTACATCGTTAGACTTAAAAAGTGGAATATTGCAGATAAAAAGTTAAAGAAGAAGATCGAGAGAGAACTGCGTTTACAAGTAGGAAAAAGACTGGGTTCTATACGCATTCAAGAAAGATGCGGGCTGTTTGGGGTGGGTAGAGACCAACCGCACCGACCAGCTTCTTTCGAGGTCATGAATTTTTCGTGACACATCGGCATTAAGCAATGATATGTATACATTGATTGATTCTACTGATTCGTTATTTCCAGGCCTTTCGAACAGACGGATGCGTGCGAGAGAGTAGTGACGGAGAACGTATGTCATCCTCCCGACTGCGACCATGGAAACTAAAAACTGAACTCGAAACATTGCGGATTGGCCAAGCACGAAAGTCACCTTTCCTAGGACACATCAGTATCGGCAAAGGGCAAGGAACCAGATTCCAAGGAAGAACACTCGAAAAGTAAAGAACTGCCCAATACCAAACCAACCGTCCGCGAAGTACAAGATCTTAGGCTTAGGCGAATTATCGAAAGTTCACAAAAACTATGCAACCATTCGCGAGAGAGGAGCCATACAGAACTAACAGACAGAAAATACCCCATTCACATGGAAAGGGAGACCAACAGGACGAGCAGCTTGCGAAAGGAGCTCAGACGACCAAAATTAATCCGAGCACCAATACTAGTCACCAGACTTCAAGAAGCCGTTCTCCTTATTCAGCAACGACGCAAGCGGATACGCATCAGGAGCAGTTCCTAGACAATGGGATGAAAGAGAAAACGAGAACGAGTTATCGGATACTACAGTAGGACATTCCACAGAAGCCCTGAGAAGCAATATTCAGCGTAACGGAAGAAGGCATTGGCTCATAATCCAAGCAATTAAACACTTAAAGTATTTACTCGATGGGGTCACGAGATATATATTCCAAGATTCTCAACGCACTAGCTATGGTTAGGCCGATCATAAAGAGCCTCTAGTCTGGAGTTAATGAGAGTGGGCGCATGCAACAACAACGCTATTCACCGGATGATGAAGGAGTGGTAGAGCAGAAAAAGCGTAACCGCGAACGGCAGACTGTTTATGTCCAAGATGTCATGTTTGAAGAATTAATGGACCAAGGACGTAAGACGAATCTGTATGATAACGCAGAAGATATCGATTTCACGAAATTGAAAGAAATGAAACAGAAAGAGATGATGAAACCTGAAGAAGCGAGTGAGATCGAATTTGTAGAGGAGCAATTACATGAAATCTTCGACAACAATGTTAGATAAAAGAGCATATGGAGAAACACAACATAGTATACCCTGAGGAAAAGGGATGTTATTACTGATGGAGTTGGCGAAAAAACGACTTATGGCTTACCGGAAAGCAGACGAAAAGAAGTTTTAATGCAAAAATCACGCGGAGAAACTAGGAGGACATATGTCCGGCGAAAGAAGACGAAGCAGACTACGTCAGAAATATTACTGGCCAGAATATCGGAGAAGATTGTGAAAGAATGGATAAAGAACTGTCTAAACTGCGCAACCATAAAAAGCACAGGAAGTAACTGACAGGCAACCCTGAAAACCCAATGCCAATCCCGCCAGAAACCATGACAATGATCTCGGCAATGCGGACGAGAGGACCATTACCAGAACCAAACAATGGAACATCTTATATAGTAAATAACTGATTATCCTTACCAAATTTTCCCGGAAGCATTCGCGCCCAGATCAGAAAGCCGAACAGGTGCAGGAATACTAGTAGAGAAATATGTTGTAGGTATGAACGCCAAAGTCAGATCCTAACGACCAAGGAACAAATTTCATGAGCAATAAATAGAGGAAGTAACAATTATTTCAGAATTGCGAAACTAGGACTTCGCCATACACCACAAAACCAACGGCAAAGGAGAGACTTCAACGGATTCTAATAGAAATCGACTGTCCAATTACTGAGCAAGCATCAGAAAGACTGGGATAAATATATAAACCTATGGCCTCATGGCGTATCGAATGTTCAATACACCTCAGCACAAAATGATCCTTTTCAACTAAATGTACGGTCAGAGAATGCAACATGCCGATTGATTTGGAATATCAACCACAATATCGAACAATATATGGAAATGACGGACTACGTAACAGGATTTAAGAAGAATGCAAGGAAGTTATGGAAGACCGCCAGGCATGAATATTCGATTCAATCAAGAAACCTTTACAGAATTACACGATAAAAAAACAGCGTCGCGAAACATAAACTTTCAAGTAGGAGACTGGTCATAATAGAACACCAAAATTATTCCAGGAGAGCTAGAAAGTTACAAAGAAGCGGCAAAGGACCATATTGAAATAATGTACGTAAATGAAAACAACGCAACGGGTCAAATACGTCAACAACCCGCTCACGAGCCTTTTATACGTAATGTAAGTAGATGTAAAGCGATACCACACAATAACCAAAGAACCAGAAAATCGGAAGTGCAAGACCAGATCCAAACTCAGCAACTAGTAAACGGCGCTAATGTTAAGTCGAAAAACAGAAACCATAACGAACAACCAGCGAAGCGAAGGAGAACCGCAACAGACAACCAAAAGAAACTTGACCCAACAAAAGAAACTGTTAACAAGATGGACATAAATAGTCAAAAGTAATGAGAGAAATTAATGCCAGAATGGGTGCCGAGGGAAAGGATGGTGAAGAATAATAATTAAAGCGGAGAGAATTGCAATAGAATATGCCAAAGGAGCCAGAAGTCCACCGAAATGAACCTCATAAAAGAAAAGATACCGATGATATTCACCTGACAGACGGTTAGAAGGAAACGTACCATTACATTTGCGGTGCTTGCAACAGATAAATACCAAAGAACATTAGAATCATCCGATTCATGGGAGAATGCGGAACAACATCCAGCATAAAAAACACGGAAACAACCCCGTTAATTAGCAGCAGCAGCAGATGCTTCAACAACCATTGGTTGACGAGAGGTTCCTGAGAACTGGATCAACAGTTTTAAAAAAAAATAACGCGAGAAAACAACGCTACTGCATCTGCACTAAAAATAAGCAAACAAGGCGGTAAATCATCATTCAACAATGCGACAATAATAGAAAGAGAAATTGAATGGGAAAAATATCAAAAATTTGGAGCATAAACGACGCCAAACAGACGAGACAGCAGCCAGTTTAATGAAGTACCTACGAGAATTCACCATGAGGTATTTGATTTTAAACCATATAGTTCGAAATGAAACTCCTATTAAAAGAGACATATATGCCTACTATCCTTTCCAAAGACAATAAAAGCAAATGTTTTAAATGGGAAAGACTAAAATTTACCAATAACCATTAAGAAGGCAACGCGAACGGTGATAGGAAAGAAAACAATTAATTAACTATAATACACAAGTGGCACCGAAAACAATTAGATTTTCAAAGGAGCAAACAGAAATAAAAGAAATGGAGACCTAAAAGCCGGGATAATAAGGGTCTACGAAAAATAATCGAAGCAATAAATGTCGTGGACGACATTTGTAAAGAAGACCCGATGAACAAAAAATAACGTGAGGCAAAGAGGGACCGAATACAGACCAGATATTGAATAAATCTACAGCAAGACAAATCACCAGATAACCAAACAGAATACCCGCAAAACAACAGAAAACAGAAAAGGAACAGAAACAAGAGCAACAGCGAGGGAAAACCAAAAACGAAGAACACCACTACATGATAAAACCTACAACGGATCAAAGGAAAATTCAAACCGACCATCCTACTACCAGAAACTAATGATTAATAATCCATCAATCGAAGTTGACGGAAGCCAATAAGATACCCAAAGAGAGTTGGAAATATTTATTGTTACGTTAACAATAGACGACAGAGATCACAAGCCAAGGAATGCCTTCATATGCATGAGAAGACCAGTATCAAAGCTTTATTGGATCATAGGAAAGCCAGGCGGCATAGATATAACAGCCACAGTCCATCATCTTGCTGGATCACAAAATATATATGCAGAGAGATACGGAAAAGGAAGACAGAGGTATTAAAAAATTCAAGTTAAATCCAGGAATAGACAATCATACGAGTGACAAACGTTAGGAACAAATGAGATTTAAACCAAATATGTGTACGACATTTAGTCACCAATTGTTTGGGAGGGAATACATGAAGAGGGACAAAAATGCGGATGGGAGACCTAAAAAGTCGACACTAAGATACCATCGTATGTGCCAGGAGATAAACAGAACATAACCTACAATAATTCAGAACACTGAAGAAAAGAGTATAACAGGAAAAGATTAATTCCAAAGGAAACCCATACAAACGCAAGAGCCAGAGAATAAAATAATAGTAAAGTAGAACAAGCCCAACAAGAAGAAGAGGTTAATAGTCGAAATAGGGACAAGAACCTCAAGGATCCTGTATATACGAAGGCTAACCAAAAACGGATAGTCAAAACGACCGGAATACAATGCCAAGACGTACAAAGAAGGCAAGATTCAGAAATATCGCATCCCAACAAAAAGGAAAATCGGAAAAAACGAGTACACATACGAAAGAGGAAAACATTCTTTGGAAGACAGTAACAGAAAACCACAAACTAGCCTCGATTAAACCAGCCAAGAAAGGAAACAACCAAAAAAGAACTACCAAGGATAAACGCCAAGAAGAATATTCGACGGACAGGCACCTATCAATTACAAGAAGTACTACAACTCCAGAAATCATTGAAAAAAGGTACAAGCAAATAATAGAAAAACCACCCAACCAGAACAACGCAACAAAAATCGAGGCCCTACGTAGTCAAATATTTGGAATAACAAGCGCAGTAGCAAGCGTTCATAAATACTGATAATAACCCCAACTGCAAGAACACTAAGTTGTAAACGAAAGCCGAAAGGAAAAGATTGTATGGGCCAGCCAGTGAGAAATTCAATTACGATATCGAGATACAGGTAATACAGAAGAATCGGACGAATACGAGCCTTAGAAAACTAAACCAAAGCACAAGATGGAATCTGGATGAAATAACTACCCAATTTATAGGATATCACAAGAGTGGTTCAACTGAATTTCGAGTGATATAAAATGGACAAATGCAGAGTACGGGGAGTATACGGACCACTACGATATAGAACCCTGGAGACGGATGTATTAAAGCGGAAGCAAACATTGTATATAGTGATTAGAATATTAAATAGTATAAGTAGTAGTATTATTATATAGTGTATAAATAGTTAAAGCCCAAGAATAAATAAACTAGTCAAAGAGAAAGCGTGTAAATTAACAAGGTATCATAATAAGAGATGACCGCAAGAAAGTACGATTAACAGACAGTATCAGCCAGGATACCACCATTCTCAGAAACAACTGCACGCAGCACACCGCCAAATGTTACCTATTGAATCAATCAGCAGCTAGAGCGTAGAGCGAATATACCAAGACAAGGAATAGAAACACGCTATGGAGACAGCAATTAGCGAATAATGACGCAGCATACACCACAACGCCCAAGCACATGGAATAAACACCATAGTGGTACTAACGGAAAGTGTAAATCGAGGTTTACACCAAGCAGCCAGAATAGAAGAACCAACAACGAACCATACTGCAACTTCAAAGAATGAATGAACCAATCTTAAATTAATCAAGTTAGATGCAAGCCGAAGAATTGAAGGATTAAGAAGTAATCAACAGGTTCCCAGCAGTTGGGTCTATCTCTGAATTCACTCCGACCAGATTCAACATAATGATGTAAAATAAGAATACCGTTGGTTTGTAAATATGTTTTAAATAGAATAAACAAACGAAACAACAGATTGTAAATAAACTAGATTTTGTAGATATGCAAGAATCACCGACAAAATTAAGAGGAAACGGAGAATCCATCTGAAGCCATGAGAACAGCTAATGAAAGAGAGAATGTAAAATATTTGGAGAACCCTAGAAGAAAGAATGGAATGCTGTAGATTGTAAAGGACTATTGATCGGAGCAAAGACAGACGAGATGCGGATGCAGAATATCACAGATTGTACAACAGAGCTAATAAGAAACAAAACGAATAATAGAAATGCCGCCGGATGCGAGCGAACATTCGAAGGAGAAGGAGAGCGATCCTACAATACTAGGATAAGCCACCAAACAAGGAGATCAAGCCAGCCTGAACAGTTCAATGCAAAACTAGACGGATGTGAATGGGAAAGAGAGTTCATGAGGGAAATAAGAGAAATCCAGTATAAAGGAGTGCGACATACGATCGAAGATACCACTGCGAGAATGTAAAGCCAAGATAATAAGCAAAGAATGAAAAGAACATGGAACCATGAAATCGTGCATTATGAGAGACGAAAAAAGGCGGAGATTCCTGTGGAACTACCGACAGAATGGATAAACAATAGAACGGAACATCGAAACCAAAAGAAGAGACGAATTGCGAAGCATACGAAGGGATATGTACTAAGGACTGTAACTAAGAAGACCAAAGTTAAACTGAAAGCACGAGTGGTGAGACGAATGGTACCAACAGGCCAATGAAAATGTCATGAGAACTATTCAACTGTCGAAACACAAGCTACCAATCGCAGAAATGCAGAAACAGTATGCGGACAACGAGTATGATACATAGGAGATCATAACAGAGAACGATAGAACGATCGCATGGAAGTACAAACCGTACGGACGGAATTAGATTCACAAAAGAGCCTTGATAAGAGAAAAATACTAGCAGTCCAGACAGGAGACTGTGCGGAAAAACTGAAGGAATCGAGCACGCTAAGAAAACGTGCAGAGAGAGATGAGGAAGAGAATCCGGAGAGCAGGAGGTAATCAGCGTATACAAGAACTCGAAACAACCAGCCAGTAGCCAGAAAAATTTACCGACAACACCCTTTATATGGAGAATAACAGGAGTTCACGGAGAAATTACAAAGAGCAAACGATGGACACACAGGAGAGAATGCCTGAGATAGGTCCACGCGAGTGTATAGGTTGAAGAATGGGGATACAAAATCGGTATTAGACTATCATCCAAGAGGCGATGGAATGCAACGGGCACCCACATCAGTGTGTTGTCGCTTAGAGTAAGGAGAGGGAGAATATCGCGAAGCTACTTAACAGTGGCTTCAAGCAGTATAGCTGCTTATTAACCAACTGGACGTAGCGACGAGAGGAACATCGCAAATCCATCAGAGCAGAAACGGAACCGCCGCAAATGGCAGACCAACAACTGCCGTGAAATCACGGCAGTAGGCACTCCATTCCTTCTTACTTCACAACAGCGGATTAAGAGAGAATCGTGATTCATACGAAGAGGACGTTTATATATAAATTGAAGTAGAAAGAGCCGGATAAGACGTTGTAACAAGAGGAACGGAAACTGTAGAATAAAATGTAGAATAAAAAGAGTTTCAATAAAGAACCAGACTAAAATATGATAATCAAAAAAGATCAGAAAGACGTGAGAAAGATCGAAGAATGAGAGAGACGAGTGTATAGAGCGTGAGGCATGCAGCGGAAACAGCTGAACAGAAGGAATGGTAAGTGAGAGAGTGGATCAGAATCACTTTGGTCAAAACTACGGAGAAAACCAGAAGAAGAGGAGAGACCAATATATTGAACTGCAGCAGTGGCCACATTACGCAGACTTACACATGTAGAAGGAATACCTCAACAAACTCATTGAAGGAAATATTTCGTAATGACAGTAAGAAACGAAAGTCCTGAAAAGATCGAGGACAGCAGATAGCTTAAACATTCAAAGACCAATAAAGTAATTCACCGATCCAACAAACAGAGAAATCGGCCGACAAGGATTTTAGTTGCACAGGAACAGTCAAAGGAGTATCCAGATCTGAGGTTACTTGCATCTTTTGGCGAGAGGAACAAGCTCACACAGTATGGGGAAGAAGGAGAGACCGGCATAACCATGAACAGTGAGAGGAAAGTTGGCGCCGAGAGATGTGCGAGTGTGCATACTAAACATGCACACAGTAGCGAAACCAACCAACGAGGACAGACTCAAGAGGAAGTCCCAAGATTGGAAAATAGATAAAGATGAAAAAGGAGGGAAGAAAAGCAAGGAACGATAATCCAGAATTCTGAAGACCCACCGGAACGTAGCAGTGGTGAGCAACTATAAAGAGAGACTGTCGGCAGAAAGGAATTAAAAGCCTTCGAATCGGAACCCAAGAGCGGCAGAATTGCCAGGCCAAGGGATATTGTCAAGATGCGACGAGGAATAATGGTGCGGAAGATGTAGAAACCACAACCAATGCCAGACCAAAACGTTAGAAAATTGAAACACAAGGGAAAAATGATAGTATACAAGAAGAGAAAAGGAGAGTCGAAAAGGTAGAAGTATCAGATCGCGGACCGGCAAGTGAGAAGAGGGGGTGATACGTAGGATCAAGGAAAACCAGAACAATAATGCTATTACAGGAGTGAAAACACAAACAACAATTGAGAAAAAATCGGCGAAAGATTAACTACAATCTAGAATGGTATGACTCACACAAGGCAATAATCAGAGCTTCAAACGATACTCAAGAAAAACCAAAAGAAACCTCGAAAAATCAATAATAAAGAAGCTATATTAGATCAACAAACCAATGTGTAACGTGTTGGCAGAAACACGTCGAAATAAGATAATACACCCTGTGGGGAACATATGGTTTAATTGCGAGGCTCTGGTGGATCCGAGGCAGCGGAAAAGGTAAACATGATGCCAGTGGTAGAAAGCTATCAGCAGACGGATCGAAGGGATTCCGCGGCTGTTGCTGGATTCGGTTAAATAAAACGAAGACGAATGATAACGACGGTAGAATAGAAAATGGGAGGTGTATAAAATGTAAATAAAAGTGAGACGTAGAATAAAGACAGCGATGTTACAAATTAACGAAAAACCTAAAGATATCGTCACTAAAAGAAAGAAGTAATCAACAGTTAATATTTAGACACCAACAATGTAATCAGAACCGAAAATTTTCACCAGCAAATAAAATAACCGAAACGAATCAGACAAAAGCGAAAATCCAGAACAACAGTTGCGAGGATAAGATAACAGAATCAGCTAAAAGAGGCAAAGGAAGAAGCCGAACAATGGCAACGGAAAGACGATGCAATTAAAAAAGATGTTATTAGAAGTGAGAGGAAGACATTAATGAGCAAGAACGAGTGAAAACAGTAAATCGCATGAGAGAAAAGTGGGGATAATGGAACAAGCGAATAGTTACCACAAGGAAAGAGAACCTAAAAGGAAGGAAGAAAACTGAGGAAAAGAATTTATCCAGGATCAGACGAGCAATCACAAATCCCGAACAAGAGATTCAAGCATCTACGAAACAAGCACAACCAAGACCAACCAAAACCGACAATAGAGAAACTCCAAGAAATCAATAAAAGATAAAGAAGCAGAAAATGCAAAACAAAGAAGCGCAGACAGAAATTGCTAAATCTAAACCGAACACAAGACAGAATTTGGAAACAAACTACGCAACCAAATATCTGGTGAAGAACAAGGAAGCGAGCAGTGTCGAAACAAGCCAAGGACGATGGGCACAAACGAGCAAGCGTCCCACTGGAAAACCACAACTGGCCATGAGGACAACACAGACACGATCAAGAAATAGATGGGGATCTCACGCGACACTACGCGCAAACAAATAGATGAAGAGAAAATCGAACAAGAACCTACCAAGAAAAGGGAAAACAAGCAAAGATAGAGGTCAATAAACTAAGAAAACCAATGGACCAAAACCACGGTCAAGAAGAATGATCGAAACCAAAAGGAACGAATAGACAAGAAAAGAATTGATAATTCAACTAACAGAAACAAGCAAAAAAGATGGAGAGGAAAAATTTACCCGACTGTTAAAATCTGAAAACTGCAAACCAATGGGGAACATATACAGACACTACAAGCATCACAGAAATAAAACACTATAGGCAAACAAACCAGATGAAGAGATGTTTATGTATACCAACGAAGGATTCAAACAAAGACAAGAACAACAGATAAAAAAAAGAGCCAAAGAAAAATGGGATCAATACGAAGCTAAGAGTGGAAGACATGGAGGAAATCAAAAGAGAAATGAGATTACTCCCAAAAATTTATTGGAATGAAGATTGGGAACTATGGGAACAGATAGAAGACAACACAACGATTAAAGAAAATGAGGAGCAGATCGAACAATGGAAATTCGAGAACGGTATAGAGAAGGTTCATGAGAAGGTTTTTCGAAAAGTGAAAGAGATTCGAGAGAGAGCTTAAAGAACAACAGAAATTAATAGAAATAAAAATCAACTTAACAGCACGAAAAGCGGAAAAAAATCACAACTATTGCAGATAACTACCGAAGGCCCAACAAAGACGTAATGGACATCGAGACACGTACGAATACAAGGAAAGATTCAAATTACGACACCAGCTCGCAGATAAAACGAACAATCTGAACGAGGACGAGGTAGAAACAGATCGAGATATACAGAGAAGCTACGAGGCAAACGAACAAAAATCTTAAAAGAAAGAAATCGAGAACTAAAACGCATTACCGAGAATTACTCACCATCTAGAAGCGCGTGTGTTGGGAACCTAAAGAGAATGTAGATTACCTCTCCCTATATTAGATGAGGAAATACAATCACAAACGCGGCTACGAGGAAGAGTAAGTCACGTTTGCAGAAACAGACCGACCCAATTTTATTTGATGCTTTATACCCAACGGAAATGCGTAACCCAAGTCCCACCGAACCAGATATGAGGATTGGTAACGAAGAAACATGACGATATTAGAGGAGAAAAACGAAGTTGTAAAAAGTTTCTATAAAGAAAGAAAATAAGAACAATTAATTAAAACAAAATTTTTATAAAAGCTAAATTAATGATCTTTAGTATGAAGTCAAACGAAGCAGAAATTCAAATGAATCAAGAAACAACATTAACGATTATGATAAATATCAACCACCCCTATCCAATTGTACAGCCAAAAATTGAACCAAGACCACAAATATTACAGTAAAAAGTGGAGAAAGGAAAGAAAAGAGTGGAAGAAAACAGTAATGGAGCGAGAAAAGTAGCGGAGGAAGTTAAGACAACACCTATCCAACAAGACAAACAGTGAATACCGTAAAAACGGAACTAAACAATGACAAGGAGGCAAACGTAACGAGAAAGGAAAGAAAATGAATACCTAAGCGGAGAGTTACGAGAATAAAAACCCAAGTAATCCTCGAAGATTATTGCGAACGGAAGCAGAAAGATTGACGAAAAAGCAGAAAAAGCGAACACAATACCTAATCCAATTGGAAGAAACTGTAACAAAGCAAGGGAAATTAAACAGAACCACCAACAAGGCCCAAGAGGAAATCGAAATGTTCTAAAAGAAAGTTACAAAAACAAAAACAGAAAACCAAGAAACAGAAAACTAGTAAAATTGAGCTACAAAATATAAAGCTCGAGAGAAAACAGAGACTGAGAGAAACCTAAAGTTCAATTAACCACCCAACGAAAGTACTCAATAAAAACAAAGAGCACTAGTAAGAGCTTCAAAAACTGACAGAGAACGATTAGTAAAGACACAAGTACTGATTAATCTCTCTCTTTTTT